>NMRB01000135.1:335367-347441 GCA_002633025.1 Notospermus geniculatus
TAGCCAAACAACTAGGCCCAGTGTTTTGGCTCATGAAGCCATATACCCATAGTTACACCATGATAGGCCTACATCACATTCATGACAGTAGTGGTATCTACCACAAAGAATACAGACTCTACATACACATACACAGAAACAATGTATACCATTATACACACATGCATGAAGCACTACAAAACGTACACAAAAAAGATGAATAAACACAACCCTACCTTTCGTCGGTGTTCATTGTAATAGGTCGAGTCCCATCGCTGTTGTAGCAACTTATTATGCGTGGGGAGAACAGATTGATATGACCGGTGCATTTTTTTCACGATTTCTAGGGCGTCACCTCACAATATCAGAGCCAAACTGAGCTGAGCTCCTGTTTTCCAGATCAATTATGGTTGCCCTGTGTGAGTCGTCACGTGATGCGTTGCCATTGACGACAGCAGGTGCGCGTTTATCGACTGGTCCCTGTCCTCGAACCGTTCCGCTACCCGAGGACAGGCTGTGTCCCAGTCGATGTTGGAATTCGCCCAGAACATACACTTTACCCCAATTTTACTCCCCCAGTCGGGCATTGCACAGCAAGAGACATCCTACGGCCTCCCGTAACCCCGAAGTAGACTTCGGGTCTCTCCGAAAGGCATTCGTTTTTGTAGATTGGCACCCGATCGTTTTGCGGACCGGCCCGAGGACAGTGACTAGTCTAGCGCGCTTAAAAACGAAAGAGCAGCGTTTCTGGTGGCGGGACATTTAAATCCGTTTCGACGCAGTGCGTTCCCATAGGCTGACCTTGGAGGATTTATACTGACAAGTCAGTAAATTCCTCCAAGGGCTGACTTCGCACAGTAGCTAGGAAACCCTTGGGGTTATTGATTGTTATGTGAGTGTTATGGCAAGAAACTTTTGTTTTTGAGAAGACCACGTCATTACATTTAAAACGAGAAAATGCCGCGGTGTAACATCTGCCGATGTCCTCTGTTTTACAGTGTTTCCTTCCTGTACGATGCCACAGTAAACAGCCCGACTGACTTCCTTGTACGATGCGAAAATAATTAGCTAGAGAGACCATGACTGTTCAATAGGCCAACAATGAGGAGGAAATTTCGGCACACTGCTGGCTGTTTCACACTAGCTGGGTAGAGCCCAACCAGTCTGTCAGCCGCCTCCCCCGCTTCTACCGACGGAGCATGGCCTTTTGCGGGCAGAGCGCGGGAATATAAAAGTGATAATTCAGCATGGGCCTTGTGCGGGAGAAATATGCGACCCCCGGGCTTGCGTGAGGGAAATAAGGCCGGGCCTCTCTCAGCTGTGGTCGCGCGGTCCTGCCGAAATTCGGCAAAATCATCCCCTTTCCCGCTTTTTTAGGAACGCACATGGGGTAATGTTGAGCCTGCGAGTGACCCCCGGGCCAGATACTCCTCGTTTCAAGGACTGGTATCACAAAAGTTACTGACGAAGAGAACAGAATGATCGCAGTTTCATAATAATGTATGGAAAGGAAAACACAACTTCATTTCAGTTGACAAACTTCACACCTGCAAAAGGAAAGGCCCGGGTGGAAAGGGCGTTTGGAGAATAGAAAAAGAACACACGAAATTTTATCGGCAGAAAACCAGTTACTTATTCATTGGTAATATTAAGCGTTACTCACCTTTCTCTGTACGTCCTGTCAGGAACGACGTCGTGGCACGGGCCAAGCTTGGAGAACTTGGAGAAGGTGGCTGACACACTCTCAGCATGATTTCCGTGTGGACAGAACGCCATGCCACCGCCAACAAAATCCGCCAAACTGAACACATCCAACACGACGCTCAAGAAAATGAACCAGACCAAATGTTACCTCATCCAGCCACAGTCGTCTTAACCGATTCTAAGAAGAGCGTAGTCCATGCTGGCCTGGCCACGGAAGTCCTTTGTCAGGGTGATAGTGAACATAGGTTTCCCGCAAATGGACAACAGTTATACCCCGAGTTATACCTACTGCCGTGAAGTTACTAGAGCTTCGGTGAAGGACCTTTATGACTGTAGGCCTTTCTCGCCACGCCCATGCCAATTTTCACAATGGGCAATCAATGGGCCGTATTCTAGAACGTTCGTTAACATTAAGGTCCACCTTAAATCTATTGTTCTCGATGGTTTTACAATAGATTTAAGGTCGAATACGGGCCATTATCTTGAGTTCGCAAAGCCTTCCAAACGCAAATCCTTTTGTTCGGTGCCGTCTTCTTGGCATCGCGAACAATTAGATTGGCGTTCGCGGAGCGTTTCGGGACTTTGCACTTTGCGAACTCGCTCTATTGTTTCCACAAGACTAAATACACCATGGTTGCATCGCTTCATCTTGTGACAGAACCCCTATTGGTCCTCTACTGGCTTGAATTTTCATCTGTTGACAGAACCCTTATTGGTCATCGACTGCCTTCAATCTGTTAACAGAACCCTTAGGCCCAGTTTACATAGAGGTATATGGACATGCTGACGAACAAAGATTTCATGGTCATGAATCCTTCGGCCATTGTTCACCAGCATGTCCTTATACCATATACTGTAGCCCTCTATGTAAACCCGGCCATGGTCATTGACAGACTTCATCTATTGACAGAACCCTTATTGGTCTTGCCTGGCTTCATCTTTTAAAAGAACCCTTATTAGTCTGACTGGCTTCAGCTTCAACCTAATCTACGGGTTGGTCTCCCATGGTTTCCCGGGCATGGTTTCAACAGCAAGAACCTGTATTGGTCAGGAATTTAAAATCTCAATCATTGAATCTATGGGTAGGCCACCCATGGTTTTAGTTGCAAGCAGAACCCCTATTGGGCATCGACTGACAAGCTGCAGCCGTAACTAGGGGTGCAACCTCTGGCTTCAACAGAAGGGAGAGACCTTGGTAATTGACATCAGTCAGAGAGCATTGTGAAAAGAAACATCAGTATGAGATATATAGTTTTTATTTCCTGACGTGTTTGTACATACAAATTACAGCAAATGCCTATCTATAAGAATATACTAGTACTTCGTCATATCACAAATAGTTCACAGCATCCGATTAATTAATTAATTACCGGTAATTGACTGGGAATGAACCCCACGGCCTCTCCGACACAAGTCCTACACTCAACCACTGTGGCCTCTGTGCCCAATATTTTGGAAGTCAATGTTGATCACAGTTCAAAAGTGATCAACAAAACCCATGTTTTGCTCCTTGAGAAAAAACCCTTATGAATGGAAGCATTGGAATATGGAAGAATAATTCAGACACATTTCACCACAAATTGTTTGGATGGAGCACCTACAATGAACGATGTCAACATGATGTCATGATGCCACCACATCATGACTTCAAAGTCAAACACTACATCGTTTTGAAGCAGCACATACAGTGTGCTACATCATTGAATATGTCCTTATGACGTCACGATGCCACAACGCAATGAAATCAAAGCATGACAACTAGATTTGTCAGACTGGTGGTCCACTGGACGGTTTTTCATTCACCTTCCGACACAGGAAGAGGAGACACACCAACCTAGCCTTGTATACCATTAAATTCGATAGAATATTGAGAAATACTGCTTTAATATGGAACACTATTGGCAATGATTAATATGTGACTATGGGTGGCTACAGCTAAATAATTCTACTCAAAAAGGACGGATATAAATAAATCAGATATAAAAATAATCTCTCTGAGTGGACAATGAAATAAATGTCCTATATCCCTATCTATGTGCTAGATAGTCAGTGATGACTACAGATGTGAGCAGATCTGTCAAAATGAGGGGTACGACAGAGTAGAAGTAAAGGGTTAATGACCGATAAATAACTACCGGTAGTTGCAAGTGACATTTCAATACCAGGTGGCCCAGTGCCGTAATTTGCAACTGTGGGCTGCAACTATTGAGTGTCAAGTACCTGTCTAGTGACTAACATTTGCGACACCTAAAATCCCCCAAAATTAGAATATCTAGGACAACAGGACAAAACAGAGAGAAAAGTTGGGCAAAACATAACAGAATCACACAAACTTCATTTACCGGTACCTCGCTCAGAACAAGTTGCTAATAGTACATGTGGTTGAAAAATATATCACTGTAAAATGGCACTTATGAAAAATATTACACAATTATCCTAGAAACCTCAAATCCAATGGCATAATCTTAAAAATCTGCAATTAAGTCCAGAGTTAAGTGAGTTTTCGCAAAAGCCCGGTTAGCCTACAACAATGTTTAGCGAGGATTTTCTTCCACTCTACAGTCTGGTAAAGTCTACTGAAACAATATGTGAATCGTCGCTAAATGTTGCTGTACATAGGCCTACCAGGCCATTGTGAAAGCTAATGACCCACACAAAAAATGGAAGTTAGACCCTCCTCTCCAACATGTTATGTCAACTGTAGATCATCAGCCTGTCCAAGTGATATAGGTACATTTCAATGATTTGTAGAGTGAATGGGTTATAATCCTGTTTCGACAACTATTATTATTCTACTGTAGATCGTCAGCCTGTCCTGTATTGAGTGGCTGCTCCTGATAGACTGCTGGGGCAAAGTCATCAGGGAGATGGATCGAGGCGTCAGGGGTCGGTTGCATCATTGGTTCCACCTGTCCATAAAGCCACATGTGGATGTTGGCCGGGGCTCTGAAAATAGTCACAAAGTGATAAGATTTCAATCGGTTATTGGCTTGTTTCTTCAATGATCATGAAAAACTTTTGAGACGGATAGGCGCTTCAGCTTGAATACTGTGGAACCTCCCCCAACAGATGTCCCTATCAGGAGGAGGACGTCTCCAAGTCCAACCCGGGGTCTCCACTCTGAGGACAACAAATACGTGTTTTTTTGTAAGTGCCCAAGTGCCTGGAGAAAAAACCGGACTGTCACAGAGAGTCACCCCTCTCTATCTAATCAAGGAAATCATTAACCCACCACCCTATCCAAGAGTTGGGTGCATTCATAAAAATAATATGATAAAATGTGCTTGTGACATTTTGACACAAAATATCTCCTGACAACTAGATCACAGAAAGTACCATCCAATACAGAATGCTCCATTAAATTAGGACAAGTTTCATGCTATCACTGGTAATGAAGGAGAGCACACTTGTGCAATAAATGAGAGAAAAATCAACCATCACCAGTAAACAAGGCGACACCAGTTACAGTGCGTTCAGAATAAGCTGTCACTAACCAGAATAATATTCACGGCTGCCAGTAAGTCACATAGTTCAATATCTGACTAGCTGTCAGGGGCCTGTTTCATAAAGTGACTTTTAGCTAATGGTACCATTGACTCAATCCATTTTCCATTTGGTTAAAAGTACCATTAGCTTAAAGTCACTTGATGAAACAGGCCCCAGAGTGGCAAAGTGGAAACACTGATGCCTGCTGTCACATCACACCTGATCTGGTAGCATTATGAAAGTCTCCATATGTGTGACAACTAATTCTGAACACACTGTAGTCTCCAACACCAAAATACTTTACCAGTTACACTGATGAGCTAAATAAAACAGCATCGACATTAGGGTTAGGACAAAAGAAGGAATTGGAATTGGTAGTTAGAATAGATTAAAACACAATATTTTGGGAACTTTTTGTGAGGTGTTACAAAAGCAGGTCTTTCGTGTTAAATTTTGCTACGGTTATTGATAACGAAATTCGACAAAGAAATTCAGGGGTCGTTTAACTTACGCCTCATCAGGGAGTCCTCCGACCTCATGAGAATCCAGCTCTCCGAGATCTTCATCCAGATCCTGACAAAGTTCATCCAACAGGACATCGAGGGCCTGGAAGACAAGAATGGATTGGTGTTTGAGCAGAGCAAACTAGGATTGGGAAGTTTACAGTCATTCAGAATTGAGCTTTGAGATTCATGAAGGAAGCAACTCGGTGAGCCAGAAAATCAGGGCACAAACTCAGGTGATACAGGGACCGAGGTGGCATGGGGCAGCGCAGAGCATCAGACTCCTCACCAACAGGCCATGGGTTCAATATACCCAGTCAAGTGCTCAACTGATCTGAAAGGATCAAACGAGAGCTGAATGAGCAACTCCTCAGGTATTCCCCAGAAAGGTTTCTGTAGAGACTGGGGTAATGTGAAGTACTCTGAGACTGAATAAAAGCCTAACATTATTGATACATACCACGTCTGTCACCATTTTCTCGTGGACCTTCTTGAGGGGACGATTCACGACGGTCTCCTTCCGTCTGTCCTGTACGTCCAGGTACTCATGCAGCAGGATATCTGTGACCATGCCTGGAAAAATCATTTGATGATAATAATTTATAGTTTATGATGTAAAATCCACCAAAGGCGCACAGTTTGCTGGTAACAGTTCTTTTTATGGGAACCATATTGTTTTATTCATAAAGTTTTGGATGCAAATGAGACGGGATATTTAACTGAAAAGCTGACATACTGTTGAAGACTTTGTCGACATATTCCGACTCAGTCCAGATCTTCGCCTGGTGAGCAATCCTCCTCAACACGTCGTTAAGAATGAGAGAATCGAGAAGTTTGTCTCGACCGAGGCGATCAATCTGAAAAAAACAATATACACTAGTCAAAGAGAGTCAAACTCATGTTGTCTCTACATGCTGTTGGGTGCAAGATCTCAGGGCTTTGAATCCTACAATATACTTACATCTTTGACAGTTTTCCTCCTGAGTTTTGTGTCGTACTCCGTGAGGACTTCGCGGGCAACCTGGGATGACTCTTCCTCAATCAACTCTTCAATCACCTCCTCGTTCATGAAATCTTCCAGAATCAGTTCCCTGAGGGCGTCATCCAGCTGAAAATGATGAGAAAATGTTCAAAAATCTGCCTAATTACCCATCATCTAGCTGAAAATCCAGCACTTTATTTTGTAAGGTCTTTATTTGTGAATATAACCACCACTACATCTTCCAACATAATGAATCCACAATCGACAACACGTACCACCGACGCAGCCTCCTCTCTTATGATCTCGTCTGTCATGTACGTCAGGTAATCAAAGATGGACGAGTTCATGACATAGAGGTCAGCCATTTCTAACACCGCCTCGCGTGCCGCCTCAGTCGCACCATCAAACACCACTTCGTAGAATAAATCGTCGAGGAATTCCTCCAGTGGGTCTTTTTTCTGGTTGAATTGTTCCTCAAGATAGCTGAAATAAAAGGAAATAAAATCATTCATTTAAAAAAAAATATTGAGTTGAGGAAACGTATGCTGTCAAGACTCGGAGAGTCGCCCTGTCTATCACATGAGTACTGGGTCTGACTGGGAATCGAACCAGGGCCTAAGAGGTGGCAGGCATAGATGTTTCCACTGCACCAAAGGTGAGTCACTTGCATGATTCAACTTACCCTTCAGCGAATTCCCTCGCGACTTCACCCACAATGCCCCTGGCCATCCAAATGACTTGCGTGTCAATCATTTCATCAGCGACTTGCTTCGACGCGCTGAACATGGGGTGCGAGGCAGGCTATGAAAGAACGAATATTTTTTTAACAAAGTTATGCGATACTTCTTTTGTGTTCTATCTTTGGAGGCAATGTTTTAATTGCAATTTTTTGGCCTGAACTGCTGCCAAATTGAGAACAAGGGCAACCATGGGTATCAATTCTACAGTGAATCTGACCCAGGCTGGTCACAACAGTGGAACGATAAGGAATGTCGTTTAGCAGTAATATTTTACAAAGCTTTCAATAACTAGGCCCAGGACATATAAAACAGATATACACACCAGGGTATGCATGTGTGAAATGGTGTCAATCAAGACGTCGGGAATTAACTCCTCATCTAAGAAGTCGGCGATGAGAGCTTCCGTTATCGCGTTGGCAAAGTCGGGATAGTCGAGAAAATACTTTATGACTTCGAGGTCCTGAAAAATGCACACGAGTGAGTTAGAGAGGACAGGGTTAAAACACAAAGTGCTCCAGAAATATGCACACAAAAGTGATCGAGCCAGGACATGGTTGAAATGCAATATTGTTAAACCTGAGGAATTTGGTGAAATCTGCCAAGAGAATTTTTCAAGAACAAAATGATAGTTTGCTACGCTGGTCACTTGCCTCGACAGTACCGAGATTTGAACCCACACCTCCACATAAGGCAACACCGCCAGCATTGAGGGAAAGCGTGCACACCACTGTGCTAAATCCCCATCTTCAAAATTTTTCAAGAAAAATTTACTTTATTCTCAAAAGTAAATTTATGATTTAATCTTACCCTGGGTAACTTGCCATCAGGAGACTGAAAAGTTAAAAAAAGGCAAATCAGAATAAACTTCAACATATGCTAACTAGATAAAATATTCCAGCTGTGGATTTGAACGATTTCTACAATAGTGCACCAAACCCTAGAAACCCCTACTTACAGAATAATCAGGGATGCCAGCTCCAAACTGAAACATAAAACAATGGTTTTACTGACTTTGTAAAGGGCGAGGTCACAGCCAGTGTTACCTGATCCTGGCACCTACAATGTAACACCCAACACCGCACCAGCTCTAATCAGCCAACAGAATCAAAGTGTGATACCGAAATGGAAAAGTTTTGTAGCGGATTGTGACAAAAGCGATTACTTCCAGAGCCCAGAGGACCTCAGCACAGTGACTTCTACTAACCTTGTACCGCCGCAGCACAGAATTCGTCCTGTCATCAAACACATTGCTCCCATCCTGAAGATACCGTGGCCTCGTCTGTGTGTAATGATAATAGAATCTTGGAGCTCTTGATGGACCAAGCGTTCGTGAGCTACTCAGGTCGTTACTGGCGTACACGTTTGGCACGGGAATTGTGATCTCCTCATAACTGACTGGACTATCGAGACTATCAGGTGGCGGATCTCTGGGGTCATTTTTATAACTAGCCGGTGGGGAATAATATGCCCCTGTTATTGATTTCACAGAACCTGGTGATTGTTTACCATACAGAGAAACGACACTGTTTGATTTTCCTGACCCCTCGTACGAGTCACCTTGATGGGAGGACGAATCCTCTCGAAGACGTTGAGCGACTTCCGGTGGGAGGGGATCATCAGGCACCATTTCTATCCCACCATGCCGTGCTTTTAATCTCTGATACAGATCTGATTGGCTGTCGGAGCTACCATCATCAGCAACGAAGTCTATTCCTTCGCGATGTCTCCGTCTTTCCGCTTCTTCCCGTGCCAATTTCTCCCGGTAGGCCCGGTCACGTTCTAGTGCCGCTTTCCTTTCCTCATATGACCGATCTTTTGCCTCTTGTTCCCGCCTCCGTCGTTCCTCTTCCTCGAGCTGCTTCTGCCGCAGAAACTCTTCATATTCCCGCCGTTCCCGTTCCCAGCGTTCCCGATCATTCCGCCGTCGTTCACGCTCGCTTTCCGTTGTCATGGTCGTGTCGCCGCGCCGGATGTCAAAAGTCCCCACAGAACGATCCATCCTCTCAAGGTACGGGTTCATCGGGTCAATACCAACGTCAAATAACTTCCCAGCCTCGGGGTCATACCACTGTGTAGCCTGATCATCTACAGTGTGTGTCGCTTGGTTCATTGTGTATGGTTTAGGTGGTTCATGGATGATGATTTTCTTCTTGTGTTTATGGCGCCGCCGTGGCCGATGGTAGTACATAGGCGGTGGAGCGAAAACAGGCTGAGGTTGGATGTAGATGGGGTATGGGTAGGGCCCCTTAAATCCATCATCCTCATAAGAGGAATCGTCGCTTTCTGTCTCACCCCAGCTATCGTCGTTACTGTCCCCTGGATGTCTGGAATGATACAATGAGGCTTTTCAGTACCGGTACTAAGATCACAAGATCTACAAAATTTGCAAAATTGATATTTTGACCTTTTAGTGACATTTTCATAACCCTAACGCTTGGGTCAACGGCACAAACAACTGTGCATAGTTTTCTATTGTTGAGTTTCCCATAGATAGCCAACTTCCGTAGAGGGCTCCCTAATTCTTTATTGAACTTACTGGTAGAATGCTCTCCTCGGGGGGACTGGTGGCACAACATTGTACTTAGATCTACGTAGTGTGTCCTTGCCTTTGCTTGGCTTGGCTTTCATCCTAAGAGCAGAAAATATTCATCAATTCTGGTCATTTTGGGAAGTGGCCTCATCTATTCATTGCTGGTGCAGGGCTCGAAAATAAGGTTTTTCACCCTGGAGCTAAAAACAGCTCCAGGGGTGCTTTCACACTGGAGCACTAAGCAATTTTTCTGAAGCTGTTTGATTCAAAGTGTGTACATTATGCCAGTTATGCCCGGCACTGTTTTTAGCTCCACACATTGCAGTTGTCTGGAGCAGAAGGCCATTTCCTAGAAGCTACTGCTCCAGGGCTTCCGACTATTTTCGAGCTCTGTGGTGGAAGTACGCAGACTCAGTTCAACTGAATATGGTATAAAACATCCTATGCTTTAATCATTGAACTACTGTGGAAATCATAGAAGTTTACATCAAAACTTTTCTGTTTGCAATAAATATTGTCACCATACTTCTCTAGTTGCCATACCTTGGCAGTTGAGAAGGTGGCGTTGCATTCCTAGGGGCAGGCGACCCATGTTGGCTTCCCTTGCTGCTGGGTGGTGTCCCCTTCCTTGGCTCAGGAACTGGTTGCGTTGCTTTCCCCTTAAAGGCATCTGGTCGTCCAATCAAGACTTTGTGTGGTACACCGTCTTTAACAATGGTGGGGTTACGTGACGGCACCCCATTATAACTGACTTGGCTGGAAGATCGTTCAGGGGTTGACCTGTTCAAATGAAGAAAATAGCTGGAAGCACTGGAGGATACCAAATCTGAGCCAGTTCGAACTGCAAAGTTACAATTTATTTCCAAAATATGTTTGCTGTCTGTGGAATGCCCATCTTTCCTGATGGAGAGGCTTCCTCCTGCTCCAGTTGAGGCATCTGCTGAGGAGGGTCCACTGTAAGGGCATTAGGAGCATAAAGTCTTGATCAGAGCTGTACTGACTATCTCGATTCATCCATTTGAAATAGGATAGAATAATTTACACACCTATTGGGGACGGAAGTTCTCCTGACAATCTGCTTGGCCTCCCTCTCCCTATCGGCTTTTGATAAAGAGTTGGATCGCCCACCACTAGCTCGGCTGTTTGTCTTATTTAGTGAATTTTTCTTTAAAAGATCCTTCCTGATTCTGTTAAGTCTGCAAAATGTATGGTAAAGAAATTTCCAATGTAAGTGAAGTGCAACAGGGACAACATCAGTGCCGGAATTCATGCATTTTGCATAGGCCTATGCATCGATATCCGGTATGGACAGTGCCTCGGTAGGTCTACCAGTACCGGTGGGCGCGTACCGGCAAACATCGCCAAGAGTAGCTAGGCCTACGCATGCCTGGCTGTGTGGGGCGGGGCGGGGCGGGGCGAGGGGGGCTGTGCCTACTTCTACCTAGGCAGTCAGGCACAACCGCCCGATCGGGGTATCCAACGCAATGCCCCAATCAAGGTATATAGCCCAAATGAGGTATACCAGAACATATTGAAATGAAACAAATTTCCCATAGGCTTTACTGTCGGCCCTTTTTTATTTGTTTATCTCATAGAAAACAGTAAGAAATTTGAAATAAATGTCATATGGCAAATTTTTACCGACGACTTTTTTCGTAAACTGAGGTTTTTTATCATCGATACCCCAAATGGGGTACTACATCCCGATGTAGGTATAGTCTAATACCCCAATCAGGGTATTTAAGCATGATTGACAGGTCAGCTGTTTTCGTTGGCTAATTTAACCACCTACCGATTATAGTCGGCCTAATTTGATTGGCTCCTCCCACTAATAGGATTGACAGCTGTAAATTACTGTTATTAATTAAGAACTTTACCGTCGCCTTTTCCCTGGATATTTCACAGCTTCCTTGAGAATGAGTAGAGTAAAAAATTCTGTTTTTCAGGACTAAGGTACTATCTTTATTAGCTTGAAAAACATTAAACAGGTCGTTAAACAAATAGTTTTGTGGCTTAATTAAGGAAATTAATGAGGTGGCCTAATTTGTATACCCCAATCGGGATATCAGTGAAATATCTCAATCGGGCAACTATACACTGATTGGGGTACTGGAGGTCCGATACCCCGATTGGGCGGTTGTGCCTGACTG
>NMRB01000135.1:349226-378197 GCA_002633025.1 Notospermus geniculatus
TAAAGTCTGGCAACATCTATCTTTGACCTAATGGAATGCGGAAGCTAGGAAACTGATCGTTGGATTTTCCGCGGACCTTTAATCACAGGCGGCTATTGAATGACCGGTGGACAACGCGAACAATCGGGGAACGACCACAAGTGATCGACAGGCATGATCATAAACCGCAAAGCTCTGTCACATTACATGACTTCCGCATTCCATTAGGTCGAAGATAGATGTTGCCAGACTTTAGTATCTGTACACTATGACCTTGGTCAAATGTTCAAATTTTGAAGTCTTGCTCGGCTCTGAATTTTATGCTTTGTGACAGCACTGTGTGGGAAAATTATAGTATTTTCAGAATGTTTTTCAGAGTATCAATACTTGCTGTCTTTATGCAGTCCATTCAGCCAAAACACAATTACTGTGATCGTGCAAGAACTGTGTTGACGGTTTCAAGGTGTGCAAATTATAATATTGATTTCTTTCATTTGGTTTACTTGCTCTGTCCATTCATGAAGATATCTTGAACAGATGTTCACCTCATTTCAGACTCTTCTCATCTGCATGTTCACCGATCTACTCCAGAGGGCCTATGCAGTTCAACTCATAAGAAAGGTAAGGCATATGTGCTGATCGTGTGGCACCAACTCAGGAAATATTGGTGCCTAGGTAGAGAGTGGAGGAAAGCAGCATTCTTTGCCATTCTTCTGGCCAAAACATGCAGGAAAAACACGTTTTTTGATGATGTCCCAAGTATGCCAGCTGCGACCATGATTTTGGTCGTGAACCAGAAAAGCAAGGAGTTAACTACACATAAAAACACCATTTGTAAATTTGTCTCTGAGTGTTTCATCATTGTCACGTAATCTTTTACAGGAAACTGATGAGATGATACCATTGACAGAGATCGACCTGGATGACGACTCGTTCAGCGACGCAGAAGACGAAAATGAAAACAGCGGTAAGACGCCGGTTTTTCTTGTGTTCATTTCTCATTTGTGAAACTTCTCTATTAGGTCAATCAAATACAGTACAATACAACATTTGGGTCTGTTATGGTGATTATGATTTTCTGTATTCAGGACCTGTTTTAGCCGGTCATGTGATCATTCCAAAAGACATCGGTGTGAAGGAGCCCAACCTTCACCTGATGGGCCAGCTCTTCCTCGGATGTGGAGTCCGACAAATTTTTGATCTAGTCTTGATAGTCCAATTGTAAGTATCAAAAACAGGTGCACTTTAATTATGAGGTTTTCCTCGGACAGTCCAGTTTCCACATTAAATTATCCCAATGTTTTTAGAGGTAATAATGCCATATTGTTTGCTCAGGCAATATTCTGTTCAAGATGAACGTTTTCAATTCCAGTATTTCCCTGTTAATCAGTTATGCTCTGGCTGGGAGTGAGGCCTACGCACAAGTGATAGGAGTTCCGTAAGTTTCGATCTTGCATTATACGAGTAAATGTCTGTTCCGCAAAGAGTAGCGGTATGATCTTTTGTTTGCGCTGACCAGAAAGCCATGTAACCCAGCCGGGAATTTGAATTACCAGTCCTCGAATGTCAGCATTCTTCTTCAGGTATTTCTATGTGATCCCAGTATTCTGTGGCGTATTGACAACAGCCATTGTGTTTGCGCTCAACTTCATCCAACCAGTTGTCTCCATTCTCACACTTGCCAAAGGATCGCTTCTACTTGGGACGGTAAGTGTTGTGGCAGGAGGAGGGGAAAGCACATGTCTAATCTTAACTTGAGCTATAAAGCTTTGAGCAGGGTACAGTGCCTTACTGTTTTTTCTCAGAGGTTGAAAATGCTGTCTCTTTTTGAGAAATTTCAATCTTTCTTTCAGGTGATTGTGACATTTTACGTTGGTGCCGAAATCCATCACGAGATCACAAATAACTTCCTGTACACTGGAGCGCCCTTCCTCATGGGCACAGTAGCCTTAGGTAAAGTATGAAAATAAAGAATCAAGAATAGTAACGTAAGATATAAGAAATAGTGAACCATGAGCTGAGCACCAAATTATTACTCAATCGTTCTGAGATCGATGGAGAATGTTGGTCGGCCTGTCCGTCAGGGGCATGAGAACCATGATGTTTTTTTTCATTTTCAGGAGGGATCATCAACGTTATGCCTTTTCTCTACAGCAAGATTGGACAGGTCCCAGAGCAGGTTCAAAGCTTCAGGTTTTCCATCATCATGGGTTTGCTGACCTGCACTGTGCTCAATATCTTATGGTGAGTTGCCCGACACCGAGTCTGAATTCCCCCAAAATTTGAAGATCTACATGTACCAAATCCACCGCACACAGTTACATTGTATATTTTTCATACATCTTTTTTAGGTGCTGGGCTGTCCTGGACATAGTACCTCAAGTGGATGGTGTTACTTGTGTGAAAGGCTCCATGCCTAATAACAACAGTACAATGCTGTTCACGAACCCGAGTAAACCAGGCATGGTGTGCTTGCAGAATATCTCATTGGGAAGGTTGGTGATTTTATTAAGAAATATCTTTCAATTTTTGGCGTTTTCTGTCGTGGCCTCGTATGGGCTGTCAAAATGATACAGAGAAAAGATCAACACCTATGATCCAGATTTGATCACCAGTGGGGGCCGAATCTTCATGTGAGAGGTGACGATTTGATGGAAGGAGGTGTGCCAGGAGTGGGGTGGGGGTTTGCTGTTAGTTGAAAGAGATGAACTGGCCCATTTCAGACAGATTCACATTATTTGTTGCAGGTCAGCTGAAAATGGTGAGATTTCAACTATTCCACTGACAGGGATGATTGAAAATCTTTACCCGACGTATACATGGGTGGCGCTACTGGTAGAGCTTTTCATCATGGTCAGCATCACGGTGTCGTATCTGACGATAGGAGCAGCCATGCATCATATGTGTAAGTCTGCGTACGACAGTGCTGCCGTATCCCCGCTTCTAACAAAGCTTTGTTCTTGTTGAAATTTGAGCCCCTGTTTATGTCCTCTTTTTTAGTAAAAGGTTTGGTGGACTCCATGTGGTCACAAGACCGATTCACAAGCTACATGTCCAAAATCAAAGTGGCCGCCTCCAGGTGTCGAAAGTGCACAACTCAATTGTAAGTTCATAGTCCATGTTGTTGATTATCAGGAGTTCGCAACATTTTTATGCTAATATTTGTCACTTTCAATATTTTTATTCTTATTTGTTCCACTTCCAGTCTGTGCAGTTCAGTGCTGTCCCTTGTTGCCTTCAGTGTTGTCTTTGCTATAGCTATGTTAAATCCAAAGGTAATAATTTACTTTCTTCATGTACTGTAAGCCCGGAATTATTTGTGTCAGTTATTTCAACTCTTCATGGCTGTCCACCACTACTGTGAACCTGCAGAGACGTTCATTTCAGCCATTGCGTCTTGAAGCCTTTAACCTTTTCCTCTATTGCGGCAAGCGCCAGATTGAGTTCAACTACCGGTACAGCTGTTTTTTGTATGATTTCAAGCAGAAGGTGTTGGAGAGTGCAGTGGCACAGTGTTTGAACATTGGAGTCGAGACTGAGAGGTCACAGGTTCGATTTCCAGCCAAGTCAACACTTTGTGTTCAAGTGATGTGCTGAATGAGCTGCTCATTGAGATTCCCAGGAGGATTTCAGGAGAGACTGGGGTAAAATGGAAATGGTTTGAGTGCTTTGAGACTGTTACAGTGGAAAGTGCTATATAAAAGCTTCATATTGTTATTACTTACGGCTGTTCTCTTCCTGGTTGCAGGGTTTTGTAGACATGTTGGAGAAAGTAGCATCATCTGTGATAAACATAGAAGCTGGACTGTTTGTCTTCCTAATGCTGCTGAAAGCAAGAAACTCACAAAATAGGTAAAGTCTGTTCCACTTCGGCATTTTCTTGAGTGGATCTGTATGGGTCACTCAGCCATAGAAAAGTTTGGAGAGTTGTTTGTGCCATTGGTCAGTGTAAGTTGGAAGGAAATCATGGATGGATCCCGGGTTTGATTCCCGATTGTGACAGAGAGGATGATTTTCTTTGACAGCGTTCTTCCCTCCGGAGGCCTCAGTTTCCTCCTACATTACATACATACTAATTGATATTGTCTACAGAGCCAGTAATGAGCCTGTGAGAAAAAGGACAGACTTCAAATTGTTAAAGTTACATGTAAATAAACACAGCTGTTGACTCTAATGGAGTTGACAGAATTTATTATGATTCAAACTAACTTTCTTTTTTTTTATTTCAGGAAAACCTTTATTCCACTACCACTGCCAGATTGGGTGTATTATCTCCAAGTGCTTCTACCATTATATTTTGGTTTCGCGGTCCTGTATGACATATTCAACGCCATAGTGGACATTCTTGCCAAGTACGGGATAATATTATGGTCGGATGGCGTCGATTCAAAATATACCGATGCGACAATGATTCAGAACCATAGCGGAATTACACGAGAATCGAAGACGTTTCATGAGAATTTCTTACAAAACACAACAGGAAGAAATCTTAATGATATCATTTCTACAACAATGGCGACCGTGGCACAGAATGCGACAGGAATTGTCGAAAATATGTCAGACGCTATGAAAAATGTAATCAGAGACAGCGGAAAGGACTGATGACGCCACAGTTGCCAATGTGTGCAATCTAGTTCACAATTTTGACATATTCTTCTTTAATACAAGGGTAGTGTTCCCTCTACCACTCTTCATTCTAGTCATTGAAGAGAGACACGAGCCAAGTGATGACTGAAAAATGGTCATTTTGTTCACTTTCTCCAGGTAGGAGGTCATTGAAAATCAAGTGTGTCTACAAAGTTTAACCAGGATGTTCTTTGTGACATTTTCTTGAGAAGAGAACGATATCTTTGATGTATTGTGTCAGTGCTTATATTTTGGGGTTATTTATTTTGGTGGAAGGAAAATTACTGAGTACATTATTCATAAAGTTCCTTTTAAAAGGCTTTTCCACATGAACAGCAAAGACCAGAACCAATCTGGGTCTTTATCGTTGTACTTATGATACTAGGGTTTTGAAAAATGGTAAATTGACAGAAATGAAGGGTCACATTTTTGAAGGGCGAAATGAAGAGGGATGGGGCATGCAAAGTATGCCTACCCCTGTTTCAGTTGTGTATTCAGGAATAAAGTTGTGAGTAACGCCTAGGAATGTAGCCCGATATATTTTGTGATCAATGTTGTTAAAATGATGACTATATTTGAAGAAAAATCACATGTTCGTAAATGATAGATGGAGGACAAGACGATGAACTTAAAAATAAATATATTTATTATTTGTAAAGAGGGTGTTGTGTCATTTTTACAGCAGTTAAAGTATCCATATTTAAGAAATTCAGACCTCGACCTTGGGTCATTGGTTGCAGAACCAAAGACTTGTCAGTGTGCTGAAAATGTGGCCAAAACCAGAGGTGCTTCACCAAGTGTTTCGAGATACACCCGATGAATCTCGGTTACACCACAATGGCCGACACTGACAGCGATATCTTAATTTGTTTTAAAATGCCTCAAGCTCTGCTCAGAAAGAAATGCATGACTGAAGCCATTTTATTAAATACCAAATACTAGTATCCAACTAGTGAGTCATTGATATTGAGGACAAGACCTCTGAACCAAATAGAGGCTGGTGCGTTTCCCAAAATTAAGTTAGTGATACTCAAACCTGAGACATTTTAGAATCAAAGAGGGGTCATTATCAGACATTGTCTGGTCATTTACCAACACAAGATGGTTGACAATGTACTCACATAGAGCTTGACATTGTGTGTCATTCGCCTAAGAGTTGGTTGGTAAATGTACAGAGCTTGACATGAAGTAATTTACCTACAAGAGATGGTTGGCAAATGTAGAAACAGAGCTTGAGATTGTGTGGTGATTTACCTACAAGAGAAGCATGGTTCTCAAATGTATACAAACACAGTTTAACATTATGTGGTCATTTATAAACACAATGAGTTGGTTGGCAAATGTACGGAGTTTGACTTTATGTGGCCATTTAGGCTTCCTTACATGGAAGTATAGGTACGAACACACCGGTTAACAAAGGCCTCAGGAAGGATTCGTGACCATGAAACCATTTACCTGCAAAAACTGGTTGGCATGGTAAATGTACAAACAGAGATTGGCATTATATGGTCATTTCCCAACAAGAGCTGGTTGATAAATGTACAAACAGAGCTTGACATTATGTGGTCATTTAGCTACAAGAGCTGGTTGGTAAATGTACAAACAGAGCTTGACATATTATGTGGTCATTTACTTACAAGAGCTGGTTGGTAAATGTACAAACAGAGCTTGACATTTTATGTGGTCATTTACCTACAAGAGCTGGTTGGTAAATGTACAAACAGAGCTTGACATTATGTTGTCATTTACTTACAAGAGCTGGTTGGTAAATGTACAAACGGAGATTGGCATTATTATGGTCATTTACCTACAAGCTGGCTGGTAAATCTACAGGGCTTGAATACGTGGTCGTTTAGCTACAAGAGCTGGTTGGTAAATGTACAAACAGAGATTGGTAACGGCCATTTACCTACAAGAGCTGGTTGGTAAATGTAGAAACTAGAGATTGGCATTATATGGTCATATACCGACAAGAGCTGGGGCCATGTTCCCGAAGCCGTCGTTAGGTTAACGATGTCGTTAAAACTGGTAAAATGCATAGCGTAACGACGTCGTTAACCTTACGACGGCTTCGGGAACATGGCCCCTGATTGGCAAATGTAACGCAGATCTTGACTTTATGTGGTCATTTTACTGTTGGCAAATTTTTAAACAGAGCTGACGTTATGTGGCGCGAATTATGTAAAAAAAGTTATTAGCAAATATACACATTAGAGCTTTATGCGGTCATTTATCTCACTGCAAGAGGTAGTTGGTGAACGTACAAAGAGAGGTGAAAGACATTGTGCTCATTTAAGATTAAGATTATGGTGGGCAAAGTATAGGCCTATTGGCGCACTAGAATGACTGGACATTATGAGGTCAGCCGGACATTATGTGGTTATTTAACTATACATGTACAGTATTGTTAAAAAGTAAAAAGACAGCTAATATATATCTCAGCTAATATCGAAGGTTTCAACCTCAACTTAGTGTTATGTTATGCCCTATAATGTTGTTAAAAGGATCACATACGAAATTGAGGGTTTGTGACAAAATATCACGAAAATATCATGAAAATATCAATCTAAAAACACCTCATTTTTCAAAATTCGGAATGTTCAATTTAAAATCAGCGTGATATCATTCCCCAGTCGATCCTATGAATTCCTGTGAAAAAACTTTTTAAAAATCATTTTTCATTTTCCAGATATGTCAAAATATCATCAGTTTTTATGAATTTGATATTTTGCAAAATTCGATTGTTTCCATATTTTTCCCTCGTCAACAGTCACTCATCATGATAACATAACAGTTCATGCTGATTATTCCATCATTTTTACATCAATAGATGGGGAATTTAACGAAAGTCTCAAAATGCCCCCAAAATATAGCATATTTTTCTGACGATATTTCGATATATCTTGAAAACGCACGGTTTCCGCCAGAGGGTAAAATGGGTAAAATTCCGCCCCCTTAAATTTTTCCAGGGTACGGATCCGTACCCTCAAAAACGTTGGGGAACCATTTTTCCATGACATGCCGGACGAAACCAAACAACCGGCATGACCGGCGCAGGGATTTTATGCTTCAAAATACGCCTAAAATTGCACCAAACATCGTTTAAAACCTTTTAAAAATCAAAAAAGAAAAAAAATTCAAAAAAAACTTTTTTCACAGAATTTCTTAGAAATCATCAGGGAATAATATCACGCTAATTTTGAAACGAAAATTGGTGATTCTAAATATTGTGTTTTTTCTTGATATTTTGAAACTCTAATATTTTCATGATAATTTGCCACAAGTCCTAAATTTGGTATGTCATCATTTAGGCAACATATTTTTGTGTATAAAAATGGCAATCTTGCCCACAAACGACCATTGGCATCTCGGCAGAATAGAAAACATCACTGTCTTTTTATTTTTAACAAGACTGTACATGTAGGCCTACTACAAACAGAGGTGGACCTAAAAGAGCATGATGGGTAAATATACACCAAATGACTGGACATTTATGGGCCATTACATACAAGAACTGTTTTGGTAAATACTACATACAGAGGTGGACATTATGCGGTCATTCATCAACAAGAGTATGGTTGACAAATTTTCGCTGTATGAAAGCATAACCTCGTATCTGCATTTTCAATGGTTCTGAGAAAAATGACATTAAAGTTTTTTGTTGATCATATACATTTAGTAAATAAATTTTTTCCACCTGAGTGAAGATTATTGTTCAAATTGATTATTTGTGTGATTATTTTTAAATCACATGCAATTTCTAACAATTTTTTACAAAAATAGATATTTTTTAGCAGATACTATATTTTTGCTGCAACGCAAATGCCAAAATTTGTAGTTACGATGTTTTTATTAGTCAAGTAAACTCCATTAACAACCGTTAACAGCCAGCAAAGGTAAGGAGAATAAACAGAATAAATGACTAAACCATGCAGGATTGGTAAAGAAAGGTCTTTATCTATAGTCAAAATCACTGTATTTCGAGTCCTCAGTTTTTAATTAGGGGGGAGGGGGTATTCTACGGTCACACATTACGGTGCACGTCCTTCGACCCGTAGCTCACAAAGGAAACAAAAATACATAGTGGAAAAATCACAGATTCAAATTCATAAGATGCCAATCCTCCTGAGAAGACACATTTTGGCATTTGCGTTGCACCAAAAATATAATGTCTGCTACAAAATATCTATTTTTAGGAAAAATTGTTAGAAATTGCATGTAATTTAAAAATAATCACACAAATGATCAACTTGAACAATATACTTCAATCAGGTGAAAAAAACAACTTGATTTATATGATAAATAACAAACTTTGATGTCATTTTTCTCAGAACCATTGAAAATGCAGATACGAGGTTTATGCTTTCACACAGTTATCAGTCTCTTTGACTTAAAGAAAGCCATTTTGAATGCAGATACAAGGTTTCTGCACTCACAGAAGATGGATCACTGCAGATACAATGCTATTTAATTTGAAATTTTCGAAATATACAACAGTTGGCAGCACTAATTACTGCCATAATTTTGTAAATACAATGGTTTTGCATCCAACGGTGGGTCTTACTCATTTTGGCCAAATTTGTCAGTTACGGGGGTTATGCTTTCACACAGCGAATGCACTGAGACCTTATTCACGAAGCTCCCGTAACATACACTATTGTCTTTTAGCGGTAAACCTATAGGCCTACATGTACGACAATGCGAAAAAAGTGGTCTTCACCTACAACATGTCCATAAACAGAAAATAGGCTACTCTTTGTGGAAGTTGGGCAATTTCATGATCTGTCAATCCTTTGCAGTTTTTTTCAGAAAATAGCGTTTTTCTTTTGTTTTTGACACGAATTTAATGCTACAAAAGGCAAAGATGATGATGTGAAGAATACAACTGCTCTTAAGCCTGAAAACAAACTACAGGAACCCCCCAAATTGTGACTCCAATCATCGTCAGGGCGTGACATGTTGCTTTGGGATTGGCCATTTTAAACATGTTTTGGAGGAACACATAGACTAGTGTTTGGAAAGTCTGTCTTCAGCAGTCCATTTCGAATTGACTCAACTTGAAGACTGTGTTTACGTTTTCTCATAAGGGTACGAATGCCGACAGCGGCACAAATGCCACAGGAGATATAAGTTCAAGGATGCCGTCAATGACATTGTCTTCGACTTGTTCTGTTTATATCGCGTAAGATTTATAAACACTGGTCGGTTTTGGCTGCAGGATGATCTCCTCGTCTGGATCCACTCCCTCAGCTTCTTTCCCACAATCTCGCAGGTACAGCGCGTGGACGAACCGTCTCATGATCTTAGCAACCTCGGCACATTTGTCCAGATTCAGCTTCAAGCCTGACAAGACATTCGCCGAAGGCATGAAATAGTGTGGGATGAACTTCTTGGACAAGTTTTCTGCCAGGTCATCGTACACTTTACACACCATCTCTTCGTGACCAAGGTCACAATTTATGAAGTACTCCACATTATTCAGAAAACACATTTTCAGCTGATAGCTTGTGATGTACTTGCTGACATGCCTCGGCCACGACCCATCATCCGTGATCAGAATACGGCAAACATCAGGATTACAAAGGCATTTTGCTGTCACGTAGACATCCTTGATGTGCTGATCTAAACCCTTCAGATGGTCCTTCTCTAAGTGAGCAAATGATATCCGCCACAGAGTTTGAAGCTCATCCGGTGAGAACTCCTTGGACAAGGCACTATTTACATCTGGTGGTTTTGGAACAAGGAGGAACCCTCTGCTTCGGAGATCTTGTTCGTCCATCAACCATGTTTGAGTTACAGCACCTTCAGGCCAGCTATCGACGTGGAGACAAGGCACTGCATCAACAGAAATCATCAACGAAGGTTTCCGTTCTTCATCATAAGTCTCATTTCGTTTGAGTGCCCACAACAGCCGGATGGGCCGGGTGGTTGAGGTTTTCCGGTTGTATTTTTCTACTGGTCCAGGCTGTATCATCAGCGACAGATTCTCCACGACAGGCCTAGAACTTCCCAGTTTGGATAAAGCAGACTTTGCTTCATTCCAAAAAGTTCGTAGGTAGGTTTCACTTCCGTCCAACAACAACTGGTCACTTTGTTTCCGATAACGAGCATATCCATGGCCAACATCCACGATATTCCCGGCCTCTGATTCAGCCAGATCTACTTGGAAGAGGAAATCCATCTCATTCGGCAGTCCGACTTTGGTTCCCTCATCTGAACTACCACATTCCTCAACTTGAGCTTGTGAAAAAGTGGCACAGTCACTGATCAGAATGTGCATGAACTGACTGACGGATTCAGCAATATCGCTGACAGTTGGTGCATGTGTGTTCAGAACATTGCCAATTGTTGGAATGCTGCGGATGGACACCATTCTTGGGCAGAGCACGGAGCAACAGGCATTCACATCAAGGCTTTGAATGGTATTCTTGGCATTTGCAGCTTCATGCAAGACATGATAATCAGTAATGGACACACCCTCAAATACAGGCAACAATCCCAAACACTTCATAAGCTTACTGCGTTCAATATCAAGACACCTACACACAATCATTAGGAGACGAGCACTATCAACTAGTCCATACCCACATGCGTCTTTTAACGATGTCACGATGGTTGGAAGGAAGTCTGAATAAATGTAATTGATATCATATCCCATGTCAAGTACAGCTTCGATTGTATCTGTGCTTTTGACTGCCATGTTCAGTAAACCTATAGTTGATCTCATGGTTGGCCATGCTGCCATTTTCTGTGCTGTTGCATCTGCTTTAGCTAAGACTAAGAGTTTCATCATTTCACATTCATCATTCATAGTTGCTATATGCAGTGGGGTGACACCAGCCACTGTCTTTTCCAGGCGCTCAACCACTCCTGGTCGAGAAAGAGCGTCTAATAGACTCACATCGGAGATGGTCATCCTATTCAGATCAGCGTCATGCTCTGATAGAACGGCGGTGACATCGGGGGCGACATCCGAAATCTCATGACCAAAAACAGTGTATAAGGTGCTCAATCCATGTGTCATTTTGCAATCCGGAAACATGCAAGCTCCAACAAGCGTCTTCGCTAGATGCATATCCTGCATTGCAACTGCGTCATGCAATGCTGTAACATCCACGTTACATCCATCGTTCATGTCTGCACCGGCTTCAAGCAACATCTTCACCAAGTCGGCAGCGACACCCTTTGTAGCCTTCACCAGAGTAAAAAACAAATAACTTGCTGCCTCTGTTTTTGTCATCTTCAAGTCAGCGCCAAGTTCCAGAAGGTCTGCCACCATATCAGTATCCTGGTTCACCACCGCATGGTGGAGTGGTGTAACCATCATGTCACATTTGCTTTTCAAATCCGGCCCATTAGCCAGCATGATTTTTAGGCAGTAAACTATACATGGCTTCTCTGCCAGTGAAAATATTGCCATATTTAGCGGTGTCAGCCCTGTCAAACAATGTTGGGAATTGCAATCAGCACCCATCGCGACCAGAGACTGAACCATTGGTCTATTGGATTGTTTTACCGCCAGGTGGAGTGGTGTCATCAGATCATACTTCACATTCATGTCCGCTCCGTACTTGATCAACAGCTCCACCAACTCTGGCTTCACCAGTAACGACATATCAATCACGGACTTTTCTATTTGCCGTGACATGTTGAGATTTACCCCCAACGCACCTAACACTCTTATCATTTCTAAATTATTCTGCAAAACAGTTTTATGGACTATCGTTGGTGTTTTGTACATAACATTGACGTTTGCTCCCAATCGAAGCAACTGCTTCAAGACGTTTCCAACTTTTGTGTTCGTAGAAACCTTTTGATGGCCGAATACCATTGGTCGGCCTGTATTTGAGTCCTCATAATCCAGGTGGAATGCATGAANAGGGTACACCTTGCACGCAGAACTTCAGCCTGGTACCGCGCACTGTATGAGCCTGGAGTATTTTATACATTGTGTAGCTGAAATTTTGCATCACCAAGAGGCAAGGCTAATCCAGGACCAAAAATTTAGGCTCGGTAACGAATTTTTGATGGAACTTCCCGGGCCTTCCATCTGGGGCAATTCTCGGGCGACAACCCTTTCACATTGTGCTAAATCTTTGCAATAAATTGATTTCCCAAAATGAGTACAAGAACTGCATGTAGCCTTGGAGAATGTAGCTTACCTTTCTTCATACCTTCAGTGGACGAAATGCAACAAGAAATTTAAAATGACGTCAGCTGGTGGAAATTGCGAAGAAAATGTCGGTAATGTTTGGTGATTTCCATAGGGGGCCTATGTGCGCGACCGGTTACAGGCCTCTGCCAATATTTTGGTTCTTGTACCCGTCACGAGATGGCAAAACTCGCGGTTGACATGTCCATTACATAGAAATTAACAAATCGATGGCAAAAAGCACGAAATCTGATAAGATACCATAAATCATCACGTATCTTAGCAACAGATTGTCATGGGTGGTGGCGATAATATTGTATGTTTAATTACTAATCAAGAAGGTATAATTAAGTGGAGAGTTCACTGCTGATATCGATATTGACATCTCGCGGTGCAAAAATATATTTTACAATCCAGATGGCGTGTAACCATGGCACCAGACACGAGCACAAACAGCCACGGATCGAAATAAATCCACAGATATATTGTAGCGCCTCGCTTCGAAGAGACAAAAGGAGAATGAATACGGCAACGCCTAGGCGGTGTATAGAGCTAGGCAGTTTCACAGCGTCTATGGTGTGAATATGTGAAGATGGATGATACATACTGATTTCCGCTGAAGTTAGAAAGAGATGTTAACCATTGAATCCTGGTTATCGCATGAAATTGAAATATGTATAGGGTGAATTTGTTCGATTCCTCTTGAGATGCGTCACAAGTCACCAGTGATGAATGACACGCAAAAGTGACGTTCAAAATAAGTAACAACGGCATAGCTTTAACACCGGGGTTTAACAGTGACGAGTCCTTCTATCACCTGTAAAAACTTGTGGCTTCTTGGGTTCTGTCTCTCACCTTTTTTCCCGTATTTGACTTTCACTGGAAAAAAATCAGAAAATACAACTATAAACTTGTATCGAATGGCGTGGTATAACGGTAGAAGCACAATTGCCATAATTCATTGGCATGCAGTCGGTGGTCAGTCAGTGTACCCACAATACTTACTTTCTTTGTCCAGTTGTGGTAAATTGACGACTGAAAGTGAAAGATCGTCACTCTTATTTGTTTTTCGAGCTGGAAATGCCCCAAATCTCAATTTTGCTCCCCTCAATTAAGACAACCGCATTCGGTATACATGACCCTGGATTTCGTGTTAATCGGCAGCCATTTTACAATTGGTTACGCCATTCAATACCCACCGGAGCACCAATCATTTCCACTCTCAACAGTTCCTGCGGGGCAGCTTTCTCCTGTCTTCTGCACCTGGTTGTTCTCTGTGCGAATTGTGAAGGGACTTGCTACAAAAATAAATGATTAAAATGAACAAAGGGTTTGCTTTCATTGGACTTTGTAAAAACGTACATTTTGTTCACCAGTTGCGGAGTTCCTTATCCGGGACGTCCCCACTTGTAGGTGGGTCCACAGTTATACAGTGTTTTTTCACACTCATGTCCATGTTTGGCACCCGATACAAAACTCACCTTTATGTATGAAGCACAGCTGTAGATAGCAAACGGATTTGTCACCCCACTTATCCGTCCAACAAACACTGTTTGAAATTATTCTGCAGTGCGAATTGTCAGTTTCG
This sequence comes from Notospermus geniculatus, assembly GCA_002633025.1. Lineage (NCBI taxonomy): Eukaryota > Metazoa > Nemertea > Pilidiophora > Heteronemertea > Lineidae > Notospermus > Notospermus geniculatus. Next base: position 363,572 of record NMRB01000135.1, read on the forward strand.
CCATTCGAATACAAGACTACTTCGCCAGTTTTCAATATGGACGACGGTGACCCTGTGACCTTTATCCCCACCAAATCAGACTCCGCTTTCGTCTTCTGCAACCGGATATACGTCACACAAGAGGCGACNTAGGGGTCCATATGGCCGCAGCTAGCGCTCCAAGCGGCTCCATAGCGAACCAATAAACTTGTATCGAATGGCGTGGTATAACGGTAGAAGCACAATTGCCATAATTCATTGGCATGCAGTCGGTAGTCAGTCAGTGTACCCACAATACTTACTTTCTTTGTCCAGTTGTGGTAAATTGACGACTGGAAGTGAAAGATCGTCACTCTTATTTATTTTTCGAGCTGGAAATGCCCCAAATCTCAATTTTTCTCCCCTTAATTAAGACAACGGCATTCGGTTTACAAGACCCTGGATTTAGTGTTAATCGGCAGCCATTTTACAATTGGTTACGTCATTCAATACCCACCGGAGCACCAATCGTTTCCACTCTCAACAGTTCCTGCGGGACAGCTTTCTCCTGTCTTCTGCACCTGATTGTTCTCTGTGCGAATTGTGAAGGGACTTGCTACAAAAGTAAATAATTAAATGAACGAAGGCTTTGCTTTCATTGGACTCTGTAAAAACGTACATTCATCAGTTGCAGTGTTTCCAATCGGGGACGTCCCCACTTGCAGGTGGGTCCACAGTTATACAGTGTTTTTTCACACTCATGTCCATGTTTGGCACCCGATACAAAACTCACCTTTATGTATGAAGCACAGCTGTAGATAGCAAACGGATTTGTCACCCCACTTATCCGTCCAACAAACACTGTTTGAAATTATTCTGCAGTGCGAATTGTCAGTTTCGCCATTCGAATACAAGACTACTTCGCCAGTTTTCAATATGGACGACGGTGACCCTGTGACCTTTATCCCCACCAAATCAGACTCCGCTTTCGTCTTCTGCAACCGGATATACGTCACACAAGAGGCGACGTGGTTCTCCGCCGTCATGCACATTCCTCTGTATAGTTCCAACCGTGTGCCAGACTGATCACCCCATTCATACAACTCCGTCAGAGCTTTTTGATCGTCTATCGTCTCCGCCAATTGTATCCCTCCGATTATGTTATAGTGCTTTCCCTTTTTCCGAATCATTTCAAACTGGAGGTAGACATAGAGATTCTCCATACTGTGGCCGATACCGACTTCAAATTCATCCCTCTCATCGGCAGTGTAGTTGTATCGTATCTCTTTGAGGGTGGTAGATTTGACAAGATGGATCGAGTTGCCCGTGTAAACAAGCCGGCTGATTCTTACAATGTTCAGTCCGTCTGCAAATAAAAAAAAAGAATGTGTTCGACGTCTGTAACTTTGGTCTACCCAGCAGAAAGTCACCTTTTGAGCCTAGAAAGCGTCATACGTACGTTCTTCAACGGATTCCTTCTTTTTTCCGCTTGTAAGTTGTTTTCTTTTCGCCGTCTGCACAAACATTTCGTATTTTCGCGTCTCCCCAAGACAGTCGTCTGCTTTCAGCACGCAGGAGGAGATCTCGGGACCTAATTGAGGAGAAAACAACACGGCGTAGCATCCATCCTTTTCATCACATGCTTCTTGACATTCAATAACTGTAAGATTGGTAATAGTTTCCATCGTGTGTCTCAGACAAATGCCCTTTTCGTTTAGATACCTTGGAAGCTTGACCTTTGACGTCACTTCCGCACCTGTTGGACGAAAATATCGAGAACCTGGCTTATTCCAAACTGATCTCGACTTTTTTTTGGAAATGCATGTATACCCATAGAGAAAGCCAGTTAAAGGAGAACGGTATTGGATCTCAAATGCGTTTTGACTGCCGACGTAGAGGGAGCCACCTAGCGGCACTAAGATGAACTACGAAAATGCATTACAAAATGTACGTGGTAAATCGAGTCAATTCGCCAACAACGTGCCAGTCCCTGGGTTGGAGAGTGGCGCGGTGGCTCCGGTTGCCGAGAAAAATTGGCAATGAGCCCTTCTACCGGGGCTTTTCAGCCCTGGCTACAGGCAATCTCGTTCCCAGATCTACCTCATCCGAGGATTTGTGTTGTAGGAACGTAAACCCACTGGGGACGAGTTTGGGCTACAGGCACAGCAGGCAGGCTTGTAGACGGACGGTGTTTACCTTGCCTCGCGGCGTGTGCTGCGGGTTTTCAAGACACCTAGGCTACAACCAAAACGGAGCCTTACTCGTATCACGCCACGAGACGTGTCCCGAACTGACGTTAGTCGGATACACTTTTGATGATTGATCCGTAGACATACCTTCTCCACTTGCAATGATGACTACAGTCAGCCAGACGACAACGGACGCCAGGCCCGGATATTTCTTCATGGTGTGGTTATACGGTCACAGCATAACAATACTGGATGACATGTTTGGTGTCATGGGTACTGCAGTCACGTGACACATCATCTGGCCCGAAATGTTCCCGTTAAAGGCCCATTTCTTTCGTGTGGTTTATGGCCGTGTATTGCTGTCTACAAATCAGATGTCAGTTCTGCAATTTAGGCCTTATTTCACAAGTTTCATGTCCTCATGCTTTAGATGCAGGCTGAGTGTAGGCCTACGCGCCGGTAATAATGTATTACATTCAATAGTAGTTCTTACAAATTCACCAAATTAATGACCATGTCAGTTCTGAGGGGAAAGGACCTTTAAAGCGAAAGTATTCTTCATCACCTACTACTACAACATTCTGCATACCCGCGTACTAACGATCCCAATCGATCGGTGTGCTCGGCATCAAGTACCAATTACCGGCTGTATCTCATTGATTATAGCTTACAGCAGCAATTCCTCTTGTAGTTTGAATTCCCGCCAATGGGGTTTCCAAGTCACGTGATGTAAGCCTGCGAAAGACGACAAGCATTGTGTGCATCGTGGTCCAATGTACAACGCATGCACGCACATTTTCCCCCTAGTACGCAGACTTTTGCGAGGAGTACGTGCTTTACCTTTAGCATCATTCGAGTTTAGTGAACAAAATAAACATTCGATTGTTCACCATCAGCGTTTTGCTTCAAATAGTAGAATAAAAGGACCAATATCAAGAACTGCCAAACGGTATATGAATCCAGGCTACTTACTTTCGTTGTGTTTCCGTAGTTCTTTGCATAGGGAGAAAGAATGCACTCCAATCACTCTACAACACCACTGCGACCAACCGCGAAATGAACCAACACGGTAGTTCAGACCAAACTGGACGTTGGCTATTTTTGGCTATTCATCACGAGACGTGGACATAACCTATAGGCCTACACCTGATTGCACGTCATACCTCCTGAAAGGTTTTGGGGAGGGTTTTATCATGGCGTATTGTATTACATGTATATCATAACCGCAGTATGGTTCATGAGTTTTCGCAACGGCCTGGACTAGCATTACCACAACCACAACATAAGCGATGATTTCTTCCATATAGTTATAGCCAGCAGCACACCAGGCGATATCGCAAGTGATCTGATCGCAAGCGAGCAAAAATCGGCTATTGACGCCAAGTGTGCGCTGGATAGCGATGCGTGGAATCTTCTCGCCAGCGATGTCCGCCCAATGTCAAACAAGACCAAAAGCCGATATCGCCGAGTCTGTGACTGGCGACGGAAAAGATCGGTGGGGAGTAGATCGCTTGCGATATCGCCTAGTGTGCTGCCTTCTCCAACAAAAGGTGGATCATCGCCAGATTATCGTCGTCCGATGTTCGCCGATCCTGAATCGGAGCCCCGGGGACAGACCACTGAAGCACGGCAGAGAAATCAAGCGTCACCTGACCACAGAATTTTGACCCACATTTTATATTTCTGGTGGGCAAAGGCAACATTTTTACAAAGACATATGTAGACTATAGTCCACAGACAAAAGTTAGTCTCACAGTCTCGATTTCGAAAATGTCATCAGATATGTTAAATTTGCTAAACAATGATATGAAAATAAAGTTCACGAAATGCTGTGACTTCATTTTGTATGGGGCCCTCAATGGATTTTTACGGCCCAAAGCATCGACGAGTTTTTATTCATGTTGCCATTGTGTTGGTGGCATTTTCAGGTCTCTCAAGAATAAATAGCCAATATATTCAATTTTATCTAAGGCTTATTCAAAAATCTGACAGTGAAACGACATATTCTGATTTATGAATGCAAAATTTGAAATCTATTGGTACTATATATATTAACTGTGGCCCTGTGTTATTAGACCTACAAACAACATTACACCCCTCAGTACAAGTGTCCAGATTGGCCCAAATTTTAACTGCGTATGTGACATTCAATGGCTGATATTCATAAAAGATAGCAAATGCGTTTACTTCAAGTTTTGCAGTACATTTACATTGGACATTGCTGTGCAAATCTTAATTAAAAGCATTTGCTAGCTTTATGAATACTAGCCAATGGCAGGCAGCCCTCCGCTTTTGGACACCTTTAGTGAGGAGTGATTCAGTCCATAGCAGGAGGAAACCGGTGTGCTCGAAGAAAACTTGCGCTGTCAAGAGAGTCACCATCTCGATCACATGAAAATGAAAAATGGGTTCATAAAACTACTTGAGTCTAAGTGTTATACTTAATGTCTTTTGTGTTGAAGAAAGGATAAGTGTACTTAGACTTAAGTAGTTTTATGAATACGGGGCCTGGCGGCGTGGAATGTAGTAATATTCAAAATACCTCCATCAATCTACTAATATCTTTTGTTCATCTGTATCTTTTGTTCATCTGTACATACAGTATAATAAACAAAAACAAAATACATACATGTATACGGCAAGAATACAAAATAAACAATGGTGGAATATTCAGGTGAAGACAATACGTAGATGTACTTGTACATGTACATAGACGCTAAAAATCAAAAATAACAATCGCAAGCAAGAGAATCTTTTGATCCTGGAGACTTTTTCGTGGGACATTTTTTCCCTTCACACAGGTGTAAGGAAGAATGTCCCAAGGAAAAGATCCAATTGTTATATTCCAATCTCTGGCGATTGGTTTCTATAGCCATGCACCTTAATCCGTCATAGAACAACAGAAGCAAACACTTTTAAGATGGAAATATTCTTTACTATTACATCGGTTTTGTTGGTTATATCGATATACATGTACAAGTTTCCCAAAAAAGAAACATAAGGACATTGAAAAAATGAGATCACTACGTATGTGGCGCCATTTCGGCAAGATCGTGGCAACTTGGAAGCAGTTTAATCTGATAACGTCATTTTGACAGACCCTGAATGTCCGGTGGGGGTGCCAAACGCCTGTGTTTCAAGGTTCTTGTAAAACGAAACAAAATGGCCGTCAGTGGTGGCCGGGATGGAACTGAAGAGAAGAAGTAGTCGAGCCCAGAAATGCTCCCGAGGTTGAGGCATCCCTTGTCATCACGTGCTCTTCCTCCTTCTTCTCATCGAGTTCAATCTCCTCCATTTTTTTGTCGCCGGCACATTTATTGGCGATCACGATCACAAGTACGAGAATGGCCGACAGCACGCAGCATAGGCCACCGAATAGGAAAGACATGGCGTAGGATTTCGTGACGTCAAAGATGAGACCTGCAGAGAGAAGCAGAATGACTATCAGCAAGATAGAATAAATTACACTAGAGTACCCCGAGAGCGATCGCTATGCTCCAGATGGTGATTCGGAGTTAGTGTGTCAATCAAAATTTACAGTTACTTCAATCTTGAGTGAGATTTGATACCAAGATTGCAGCAGCTTACCTCCAAGTGGTGGCCCGACGAGGCATCCGATTCCATCCCCAAGCATGATGTATCCATACGCGCTTGTCAGCCGATGCACTCCGAATAGCTCCACCACTAACACAGGCAATAAACTCAACTGGATCCCGAAACACAGCCCGGCGATCGCAGTATAGATCATCAGCGCCGCATACGACGTCTCTACCGATACCAAAATCATTGGTATACTCGACATCCCCACTGCCAGAGCGTAGAGAAGTAGCCGATTGCAACATTTGAACCCGGAGAGAAGGGCCACGCCCATTTTCCCCACCACCCCTCCAGCACCATCTGAGGTAGACAATAAAGATGCTGCATTTATGGTAAATCCTTCCATTATACCGTGGTCAACAATCAAAGTCACCCAAGCCAAACATCCTATGTTCCATAAAATCTCTATGAAGATGAATATAATTAATTTCCAGTCTTTCAGTAGGGATAATTCAAAGATTTTAGTTTCTTTTTGTGCCTGTGCTGCGTGCTTCCCCTTCGAAACTGGGCGAAGTAGCGCTCCGAAAACACAGGTGTTCAACGATATCCCTGCCATGATCATGAGGCAGCCTCTCCACGTGTACGTTTCTTTGAGATATGTTGCTAATGGCGGACAGACCATCCCCGCTACGCCGACCCCAGTTACTGCCAGGCCGTTCGCCAAAGACTTCCGTTTGTCGAAGTAGAAGCCGACCATAACTACACCCGGTATGAACGAAAACGCCATCCCGACACCTAATAAAACAAAGAAAAGAAACTACATGATAGGCCTGGAGGATAGAAGCAACCAAAAGGTGAATGTCGTCATCGATGTTTGGTAAGGATAATGGGGAACATACTGAGTAGCTTGAGATGGCCTAAACGGGTCCAATAACACTTCGGCTTCGGCCCTGATGGAAAAATCCAATACAAACACGCAGATGTTGAGCACAGGCCAGAGGAGTGGACTCTGGTAATCATGCCCCGAGACCGCTCAGGTTTAGGTCAACTGACATCAGTACTCGCAGAGTTGTCATTACTGATAGCAAGCTCACTGAGCCCAAGGCACTTTTGTCTGGAGTCCCACAGGCGTCGGTCCTAAGACCCATGAGCAGATAACTTACCACCCAGGACACCGTACGTGAAAGTTAGGACGTAGACATCATTGACGAATGCACTGGCAAGCATGCCAACGGCTGTGATGACTCCACCCAGCATACACGTCAGGCGGTGGCCGATTTTTATGCATAACATGCTCGCGAAAGGATCTGAAAGGAAAAAGAGAATAGGGTATTATTAAAAGGTAATAAGAAAGGGTTTGAATAACGTACATGTACATGTAGTCATGATAGGCCATTTACTAGTTAAGTTACGGGAGGCAGTCTCTTCACTCCATGGGAGTGGCATTCTGAGCACTCCATTGAAGTGGTATTTTCTACACTCCATTATAGTGGTATTCTGTTCACTCCATTAGTAGAGTGGCATTCTCTGTCCTCCATTGAGCTGGCAATCACTGTTTGGAAAATATTGCCTACCTAGAAGTAAGGCAAGGCCTATTGAGATTGATCCCGGCCAAGCTGTGTCTGCATTGCTCCTCCCGAACACTTCCAAAAGGTCGACGTACAGGATACCGTATACCATTGGCATTTGGAACAAAAACTGGATCCAAAAGCAAGCGAACACGATAACCCATCCGTAGCCCCCATCGAGGGCCCCCGAACCCGTGTCCTTGACCTCCGGTGTATCATCGCCGCCATCTTGTTTCTTCGTCTCGTCTGTTGCCAATGGAACTGTTTCCTTTATGTCATTCACTGCTTCTTCGATTACATCATCATCTGTTGGGGAGTTCGTCATCTAAATTGAAAGAAATTTTATGTTTGGTTGCTTTCTTTCGAAGATTCCTATCCGTTCTGATCATTCATACAATCAGTACCGTATGGTATGTACTTAAAGCAAGCTTTCCCCAAGCTTCAAGGCGCCGCTCCACGTGACAGTTTTCTATCGAAAGTTTGCTGTCAGATAGTCAATTATTGCTGTCAGACAGCAATAATTGCTGTCATACAGTACTGTATGACAGCAGTTTTTACTGTCTGAGAGCAATAATTGACTATTTGACAGCAAACTTTCGATAGAAAACTGTCACGTGGAGCGGCGCCTTTATACATGTAGTTCGGATTGTGGATAGGCCAGCGTCGATAGTTCGGCGACGAAAGCGAAATTTCTGTGACCAATATATCAGGACAGTTGAAGTAGATTTTCGGAAAACACACGGAAGGAGGTGCCACAGACCTTGAGGATTAATTTCATTGAGAGAGAAGGGGCACGACTTTCTAAATGATGACGAAATAAAACGGGTACGACATACCGCCTACCTCGTCAAAATTACCGCCATGTTTCCACATTCTGTATATAATATAGTGACGTTGTATGATTGTACATTTCAAACAAACACGAATGCATACAACGAATTATAATAGGCCTACATGTATTTCTCCCGCACCAGATGAGGTTTTCTGTACCACATCATATGGCATATCACATGGAATTGTATTTCAGTGTGAAATAAAAAATATTAAAACGACATGCATTTCGAATTAGTAGGCCTACTTGCTATTAGACATGAATTTCACACAAGTTACGCATGACTACATGTAGGCCTATGCAAATGTGGACAGTACAAGGATGTACACACTGACAGGACGTACCTCAAGGCCTCTTCACTGGGAGAACGCCATTTCTCGACTTGTCATGTGGCTCGATTTGTCACAATGAGCACGAACCCTTTGCAAGAAGTATAGTGTGGCGCCCGAAATTGAGGTCACATCTTCATAAAAATGGTAACAGGCTATTCGTTGACAAAAGATCAGAAAGGTTAACCTATGGACGTCGTCTTCAAACACGGAATGATCCATTCTGAATTGCCGCAGCCTTTGCCCAGACGTAGTCCGTGTATCACGTGACCTTTGAAACTTTGGCGAAATTTCGTGAGAAAATGATGTCAATAGTCATAAACGATCATTTTTCGGTGGCAAACACCCAGCGAAATGGGAAACGGAAACCAGGATGGTGTCAACTGTGAAAAGTACGGCCAAAACACTGGTTCCGGCCGCTTTGCCGCCGATTTTGACTTGGATTCCGCTCTATGATTGCGCACTTTCTCGGCGCAGTTTTTTTGCGCTTCTAACTTCCTTTCTCTTGGTTAAAAAGATTCAACGCATGTTAAACTTTTACAGATTTTTCAAAACACGTGTCAGGTTTGTCTGAGGTGGTTACCCAACCAGTTCAGCTGGTGCATAGCTGAATTATACATGTAGGTCGTGTCACGTCGTTCATGTTATTATCATAAAAAATGCCAGTCGGAGCGCCACGGGTGTGAAGTGGCATAGAAGGAAACTAGAAGTGTTTAGTGCCAAACGGGCGGGAACGGTGAATCCGGCTGCTTAGACAAGGCATGCAAGACAAGATCGACGACGGTGCGCCCTCCCCAGCCTTGCTCGAGCTACAGCCACTCGAGGTTACAGACGCTAACTTTAAAATGTCGAAAAAATAAGAAGAAAATATTCTACCGACATACTGCATAACCAACAGGTGGGGAAAGGAATTAAAAGACATGATTTTCTAGGTGTGCTTTATTTTTTGGTCGTACATTTTTGATAATACTGGCCGTCAATAGTAAGTGCAAGACATATTATTGGTTTACTCCAGACGAGGATGCCAAGACATCGCATTGGTTTGAAATGACATCACCTTGATCACGTGATGCTGTGGGAGAGATTGGTTCCAGATCTCACCGATAGGGCAATTAATGAGATCGGTATCCCCCTAGCGGTGAGATCTGGAACCGACCCCCGACATTTGTGCCGACGTCACGCTCTCTCGACCAATGAAAATCATTCTTTGACACTACGTAACAGCAAATGCGATTGGCTATGGCATTTCTCTCTTGCGAACACAAATCACAGTGGCTTAGAATGGTTATTGTTTGTACAAGTGCCGTCCATCCCATGCACACTCCTAATCAGAGAACTCTCTCATTTTCCTCTCGCTCAGGGACAATGTGTGCCGTCGTTTCCACTGCGGAACCTTTTCTTGAGATCACTATTATCAACACAAGGATGGCTGACACCACGCAACAGACACCGCTGAATATGAAAGATATGGCGTACCTCTTGGTCAAGTCGAAGACGAGGCCTAGAAGGAAAAATTGAGAGGGTGAATTAAGGTGCCTTTCCACGTGAGAGTTTTCTCGCGCAAGTTGGCTCCCAATGGGCAACTACGGTAACTGCGAGCAATTGTTTAATGTCATTGGCCCCAGCCTAAGCCGTGAAAAAACCAATAATGGTCAATTGGCCATTGTGAGCCATCTTCTGCGAGAAAACGCTCACGTGGAGAGGCGCCTTTAGGCACTGCTACACGTGAGAGCTTTCGCGCGCGAGATGGTTCTCCATTGGCAACTCAACAATAAAAAAAACAATGGGCAGTCGGTTGTACCACTTGTCAAGGCGTAACCCGTAAGGAAACCAACAATGGTGAATTGCCGATTGAGAGCCAACTCGTGCGAGAAAACTCTCACGTGGAGTACTGCCTTATCGATGAATTCCGAGGAAATAGTACGGTAAAATTTCGTTCCTCTCTTATTCCTTTCTTCTAGTTCAGCGTTAATTTTACCTCCGAGTGGGGGGCCAATGAGACAACCAATTCCATCCCCAACCATCGTGTATCCATACGCGCTCGTCAGCCGACTTCGTCCGAAGAGTTCAAGTACAAGAACGGGTAGAAGGCCAAGCTGGACTCCAAAACAAATCCCGTAGACTGCGCAATAACACATCAGGGCCGGATACGAGGTCTCCAGAGACACCAAGAACTGTGGTAAAGAAGACACGAACACGGCTGCGGCGAAAACCAGCAAACGATTGCAGCATTTGTAATCGCACAGAACCGCTACGCAGAGTTTTCCGACCACGCCTCCTACCCCATCCACCGTGGCCAACAGGGCCGCAGCGCTGAGGCTAAGTCCTTGGAGTATTCCGTGGTCTACAATCAAAGTTATCCAGACAAGGCCACCACAGTTCCATAACAGGTCGACGAGGACAAAAGTTACCAGTTTCCAGTTTTTTAGTAAGGAGATGTCGAATATCGTCGAACACGTTTCTGCTTGTTCTGATCGCTTGCTCCTCGATACTGGGCGAAGCAGAGCCGCCATTACACAGATATGCAATGTTATCCCGGCCATGATGATGAGACAGCCCCTCCAAGCGTATATTTCAAGCAAATAGGTGACGCAGAGTGGAAACACCATACCTGCCGCACCGACCCCGCTCACTGCCAGCCCGTTCGCTAGGGACGCTCGCTTGTCGAAGTAGAAGCCGACAATGACAACAGCAGGGATGTAGGCCAGCGACAAACCAGTGCCTGCGGACAAAAAAGCATGCGTGGTTATTATAGTCGGAACCAGTATTTATGCCATGATGATTTGATTTTTGCTTTATTTGACCAGAAAAGAGATTCCGTTCCGACAGTAGGCCAGGAAGACCGCTGGGCGCATAAACCGAATGAAACGGTCCGCAACGTATCTCACACGAACAATAATATTACGATTTTATTCACTCCTGACATTATGGCTGAAAATTCATCGTTTTTTTTGTGTGGAATTACACACCCAATTACCAGATAGACCTGCTGTTATACCCGGCTTACCTGTGAGAACGCCATATGTGAGACTAAGTACGTGTATATTGTCGACAAACGCGCTGGACAGCAAACCAACGCAGGCGAGGACCCCTCCAAACATGCACGAATAGTCGGAACCAGTATTTATGCCATGATGATTTGATTTTTGCTTTATTTGACCAGAAAAGAGATTCCGTTCCGACAGTTGATAAGAATACAGGAACGACGGGAACCTGTGCAATTATAGGCCAGGAAGACCGCTGGGCGCATAAACCGAATGAAACGGTCCGCAACGTATCTCACACGAACAATAATATTACGATTTTATTCACTCCTGACATTATGGCTGAAAATTCATCGTTTTTTTTTTGTGGAATTACACACCCAATTACCAGAGAGACCTGCTGTTATACCCGGCTTACCTGTGAGAACGCCATATGTAAGACTAAGTACATGTATATTGTCGACAAACGCACTGGACAGCAAACCAACGCAGGCGAGGACCCCTCCAAACATGCACGTCGGACGGTGTCCGAATTTGAGGGATAGCGCGCTCGCCAGGGGGCCTGGAATGAGAGAAGGCAGTGCTTTGAATTGGCTTAATATTACTAAGTCACGAAAGTGCCATTAGTTAGGTGGTTAGGGGTAGTGTAAAGGCCGTTTTTTATATAGGGCAGCGGTCTTTGACTGTCCGGCGGTTTTGTGGCCGGCAAATCTACAGCCGGTTGCAACGATCATGTGGGGAGGACACGGGTTCGATTTCAACTCCACGATCCCCCGCCCAACAGCCGGACTGCATTTTCAGCCGCTGGGGGGATTCATTCACCCGATACCTTCGAACTCGAAGTACAGTATATGTATACCTACCCAGACCTAAGGAAAATCCGATAGCCACTGATCCTGGTAAAGCTGTGTCGGCACTGCTCGCTTCGAACACGTCCAGCAGATCCACATACAAAACTCCATACGCCAGTGGCAGTGACATGAAAAACTGCACCCAAAAGGACGCGAATACGATCACCCACCCGTAGCCCCCGTCGGCGGGACTAGCCACAGCATCTGATTGGCCTTGACCTTCGACCTTGATATCGGCCTCGTTGGCGACGCCATCTTGGTATCTGGCATCGGTTGCCAAGGGGACTGTTTCTGTCCGTTGACCTCCTGCCTCTTCATTTCGTTGGTTGTCATTGGCCCGTTTATTCATCTGGAATCATAATCAGGTACGTTGCACTTATTTCCTGATGTAGCCTACATGTACATTGTTGTACATAGCACATTACAACACTGATGCCTCCATCCCCTGGCGGCGGCATTGGGGACCAATTAATACGTTGGTGGTGGGACCTGGTGAAGATATGCCCCGGATGAAATCGGAGATCCATGGAGTCACGCGTGTCCAGCTGGCGACACAAAAACAACACCATCAGGCACAACGTACTGTCTAGTCGACTCGTTGCGGTATCGACTTTCTGGAGCTGCAAGCATGATGGATTGAACTTTACCGTGATACTGCTGTACATGCAACAGCTTCCAACAGGATAACGTGCATGCGATGAATAGGGAGAACAGAATACGGCGAATATCGAGAAACATGGTGTAGGCTACAGAACAACTTACCGCATGCCATGTATGCTAGCGAGTGCCATAGCTTCGAAGCGCGCTTAACATTAATGAAGCCTGTTAAGCTGCCTGATTAAACAAAAAATTTTCTAAGTCCATAAAAGGGGCCCACAACAGGAGAAATTAGACCAAGTCATTTTGTGGTCGCCTATCCAATTTATAGAGTCATTGGCTTGGAAAAGCTTGATTGAATGAATGATGTTGATTTCTGGTTGTGGTCAATCAGATGGGTAGTCTGTAGTTTCCGGAAAGCTGGCATTACGAACTTTCCAGGACATGGCGTTGTTTATGACGTCATGGAGCGCGACACCTGAGTCACGAATGTAGACTGTGTATTGGGCCTAAAATGTACACACGGTTTTAGAGAAAAAGCTGCAGCACCCAAGTTATGAAATAATTCCATGAAATTCACTTGGATTATGAAACTTCATATGTATATGGACTTTGTAACTTGAAGAATATTACATTTCGGCAGACTTCACTCACTTCACTTTTTGATTTGAAGTTCCAACCTATTTGCCATTATCGTAAAATTCAAAAAGTGAAGTGAGTGAAGTCTGCCGAAATCTAATATTCTTCAAGTTACAAAGTCCATACACTTATAAAGTTTCATAATCCAAGTGAATTTCATGGAATTATTTCATAACTTGGGTGCTGCAGCTTTTTCTCTAAAACCGTGTGTACATTTTAGGCCCAATACACAGTCTACATTCGTGACTCAGGTGTCGCGCTCCATGACGTCATAAACAACGCCATGTCCTGGAAAGTTCGTAATGGAATGCTGGAAAGTATGTTGGAAAGCTGGAAAGTGTGGGGAATTCCAAAGGTTCAGTATAAAATCTGGAATATCCCGATGGAACGTTCTTGGTGGTGTTTAAAGTTACTGAAAACGCAGCATTGAAGTTTTATTGAAAGCCTACCCAACGATGATATCAGGTTAATGTGTGTGACCCAGACTGAGAACCTGTAACACAGAATAGGAAGGAGGTACACAGCGTTTTTGGTTCGCCCCACTTGTAGTACAGTAAGATGAAACCATCTGACCTCTGTGAGATTATCTGTGTGTGACCTGCATATCACTTCGATTAGTTGTCTCTATTCAGTTCGCACTTGTGTATGGGCAGTTATTTCCGCAAATTTCCTCAAGTTCAGACCCTTTCCCTAAGAAAAGGGTAAGAGATGGCCCAGATCTGACAGCAGATTCGTATTAACATTTTCTGAGATCTGTTGATTAAAAGCAACCCCGTTTAAATCCGACCAATAATAACCGTTTGGACCCTTTCTCTGAGGGTAACTCTTCCATTTCAGACCCTTAATTGTGGTTATACACTGGTGACTTGACACATTTCATCATTTTACAGCTGGGTCTTCGTTTTATAGTTGTGGGGGTCTTCGTTTTATAGTTGTGGGGTCTTCGTTTTATAGATGTGGGGATTTTATCTTCGTGCTGGGCATGAAGTACATCACCACGCACCAACATCCAATCAAATTCGGCCTCATCAAGATGGTTACCGTGGTTACCATACTAAGTTGCATCCTCAAACTCAATAAAACATTTTTAAAAACTCCCGGCTTCGCCAAAAGTTGAGAGTGGAAAGATGCTAATCAAACAT
>NMRB01000135.1:384598-410855 GCA_002633025.1 Notospermus geniculatus
GATTTTGAATCCAGCTGTTTACAGCCATGCTGATTGGTCATTGGGATCAGAAGATTGCAAAATGGCGGCGCTGTATCTAACGAACTTCAGTTCAGTCAGACAGAAGCAAACCTTAGCAAGATCGCACCATGGAGGTCTTTCCCCGCAGCACCGATGATCTGATCCTCCATCAGTGACACTAAAGGAGATAAACACAGGTCAGTTGTGTCGTCTTTATCGAGAAATTTGCCGAAGATCGATGCCGCCGGGCGGGAATGATCTCGCCATTGACGGGGCAGTCGTGCGCAAAGCAGCATCACAGAAGTTTTAGACGTTGTGGCCAGACCCTCGGTCTCGCAACCGAGGGTCTGGCTGCGCGAGACTAATTTGGTGAGTATGACTTTTGCGTGAAGTCTTTTCTTTTGAAAGTGCTTTCCACAGTCTGAAAGCTCTTCACAAGATCACCACAAAGCAGCTCATTCAGCACATCACCTCATCTTTTCAGACAAGTTGAGAGTACACTCATGGCCAAAAGTAAATGGACAGCAGTTTATCTTGAATATCTCCAAACCAATGGGGTGAAGAAAATTGAATCCGACGTAGCGTATGTAGTGGTAAATTTTCCTGGCTATCTAATGGTGTCAGCGTCGAAAAAATCCGCTGAAAACTGCATTTGACAGAAGGAATTTTGTAAAGGTATGTTTTTTGCTACTTTTTAGCTCACCCGTGAGCTTTTGTCGTCAGTCGTCATGGTCGTCGTCCGTCTTCGTCGTCGTCCGTTAGCAGGGCACGTTTCGTAACCGCTGGAGCTATTGATCTGAATCTTGGTACATATATACCCCTAGGTCATATGACCTATGACACCAAGTTTCGGTCCAATTTGATTCTTGGCTTGGCCTCCAGGTGGCCAAAACCAAAAACACAAAAAGTGCAATAACTCCTGAACTAATGACTGGATCATCTCCAAATTATCTTGGTCTTATAATAGACCTTTGCGAGTTGATGAACCGTTCATTTGTGTGCGCATGCGTCTTTTTTTTTTTTAAATAAAATATACAAAACTGTGCGATCCTGAAATCCGGAGACTTACCAGTCCTTTGGTTGTGGTGACGTCTACCGGTTGAAGCAAAGCCAATCACAAATCCTAATCAGTTCACTCCAGTGGCTGTGAACTCTTGATGAGAAAATACCATGTGCAGATAACTGGAACAAATGCAAATAAATCATACCTCCACTCGGCGGAAGGAATAAATTCGAAGAAAGTATTATAGCCCCACTCGGCTCTCACCTCACTCGGTGGAAGGAGTAAATTCCAAAAAAAATACAAGCCTGGCGCCCGGGCCTGGCGGCGTAAAAGGTTCACGTGGAAAGAGTTTGAAATAAAGAATGTTCGCACAACACAAATGCCTTCGATACGAGAACACAAGTGCTCAACCTAACACATTGAATAGTCAGTTACTCCAAGGTCAAATGAAGTTGTCAAAGCAAAGTGCATTCGATTCAGGCCAAAACGCCGACTGAAAAACGTCCAAACAAAACAACACTCCCTCTCCATCACGATCGAACAAACACAGGCCTAACTCAGTACTCGCACAAAAAGAGTGAGTGATAATCCACGGCTCGTCGTAATAGTCAACAAACGCTAATGTATACCCCCATCTTGCACCATGGCTAAAGATAACAATTTCTATATATATCCACGTGTGCTTCTAATTCTCAACGTCGGGGCCACATCGAGGTCACACTAATTATACAAACCGCCTGGAGCCCGAGATGAATGTGTGACCCCCGTATGGATTCTAGCCAACCAAAATCGTTTCTTAATTATGAAATCTCTAGAAAACCACAAAATGCCGAAAAAAACGTATTAATCGCGAAATAATCGCTAAAATAAATAGCTGGGACACTTCTATGCATAAAAACTAACATATCCCAGCGCATTGTCTTGAGATACGCTAATGCTTTAGTGCCGAAAAATCCGTTACAAGCTCACATTGGACCCAATATAATGGTCACTTAAAGGGACTATAGGCCCACGTGAACCAATTATAGCACCACTCTGCTCTCGCCCTACCCGGCGGATGGAGTAAATTCGCCATACAGTACTCACTCGGCGGAAGGAACAAATCCGGCGATATACTTGCCCTCACACCGGAGCTCGATGTGCACGGTTCCGCGTCCAACATCAGAATGGCGAGTCGTCACAATTACCGCGTGGTGTCGCTTAAGGGCGGCGCACACGAGCGACTAAATCTGGGCGACCGCCGACGAGACTGGTGGTGCGACTAGACATCAGCCAATCAGAAGCGCCAAATCTTGTCGCTTTGGCGGTCGGAAGCGAAGTCGGCCGACAAATCGGTCAAAATTGTCGCTCGTGTGCGCCGCCCTTTAGGGTGTACAGAATGCCATTGCTTGCGAGTGCCATTGCTTCGAAGCACGCTAATATGGCTGTTATGCTTGGTGCTGTGGTGAGCTGGCATGCATGTCGTATTGTAGCCTGGTTCCCTTGGCCACCGTCTAGGTGGCGCTGCGGAGACGGTGCGTAGACGGTGCGCCATCTGACGGTGGCCAGGGAATCAGGCTAGTCGTATTGATGAACTCAACGCCTGGTACCCGACAACAGCGCAGTCTATTGTTCACTATACATACTGTGCACTCACCTTGGAGTCGTTGGGAAAAGGTATCCTCCTGAAAATTGGTCTCACGCTTCTCAGAGATGTAATCTTACAGAATTCGTCCCGTTTTATGACATGAGACACAGTAGATTGGTACCCGATCCTGGTGTAGACCGGTGACCAGTCTAGAGACACAGGAGTTGGTTCAGTTCCATGCCTCCTACGATTTGGACAAAGGCGGAATGGGTACCTTTGCCAACCAGGGTTATTTTCGGACATCTTTATTTTCATCACTTCTCCTTGCCGAGTCGCACTAAAACCAATAACTAGCGTCTCGAACTCTCGGTACTATTCTCTCAGTGTTTTGGCTGAAGTCTAGACGCCCAAACGCCGATCAGGGCGTGGCAAAATGACATCGTCACCATCCGATCAACGATCAGCTTGCAATCAAACTTACATGTAGATTCTATCGAAGGACGCGGTACTGCATGTGTGTATCCGGTATAACCAATGAAGAGTTTTGCATTTTCTTTCGGCGGCCACTCCCCAATAACGGTCTGCCGCGATTGGTCAATCTCCCCAAAGTGTNGGGGGGGGGGGGCGTACGCCCCCCACGCCCCCCCCCCTGGATCCGGCCCTGTGCACGTGCTCGTGCTCCATAGGTGTCTTTCCCCGGACAAACCGGTTTTCTTTCTGTCATAGCGGGTCTATACGGATGGGTATACATGTACTTACTTATATAAAAAACGCATATAAAAGAATAACCAAGACACAAAACACTTTGAAAACTGATTTGCATTATGTGAAAGACCATTTTTTGGACGGTGGTATATTTACACTGTCTGACATGAATGTGCCCATGGCGAGTCGGCATACATAAGCCTTTATGCCTTTGTATTATGCACCAACACACAAATCTTCTTATATAGACTGGAAAACTGTGGATGTACTTCCCTTCAATCACATAGCACCATGTCGAGCACTCGGACAAGGCGGTAGGCCTATTGTCAACAATTCATGACCGGTGTAACGTCGATCAGTGTTCCCCGTATTTCTGAGTTTTTCTTATTGTTTCCCTCCTGACGGATTAAGCGGCAACTAACCCAACAATAACCATTCCAGGGCGCGTCTATTGTTGGGGAACACTGAGCTACCGAAACTCTCACCTATGTTACACCGGCGCTTATGAATTTTGTGGTATACATGTCCCACACACAGAATTTGCGCGATTACAGCAACTGTGATATGCATCGAGATCGTATCACCGAGTACGCCAATGGTTCCCAGCGTAGTGGGTCAGCAACGGCCGGGAGGCCTGTGTGTGAGAACCTGGTAGCCGACATAAATTCACACTCTGTGAGATCATGGGTGGGAGACTGGCGTGAAACCTTCTCCAATCAGTTGATCACAAAAAACCCTCGGTGTGATAGTGATCTGAAAGAATGAACACAATACAAAATACATGTACACATAGTGCACTGATCTGAGCGACAATAGACATCCTGCGAAAGTCGGCCATGACAGCTCAGAAGGGGTAAACAAACCTTGGCCTAATGCATTGGTACAGTCTGCTCCTGTGCTTACGGTCTGCACAATGCACTAGGCCCAGGTTTGTTTAGTCATTCTGACCTGTCATGGCCGACTTTCGCAGGATGTCTATACTCAGCAATGCTAATTACGTTACCGATCTCCGGCGAACCTTCTGAAGCGATGAACTCGGACAGGATGCACATGGCGGTAAAGCTGGTAACACACATTCAAATTTTGTATTTTCCGAGGTCATCTCAGTGACATCATTCACCGACATGTCTCGGCAGGTCCTCATATGACTTACCTTCGATACCCGGCTTGTTTCTCTCGGTGCGTTCTATCTTTCGCTTACGGCATTCGTTAATTGTGAGAATGAAAAATATCGCTGCAGAAAGGAGGGACACCGCCGCTCCGAACATGAAAGGTCCAAAATAGTCTTTGAAATGGTCATATAGCACCCCTGAAGAGAAACGTGCACATTAAAGGAGATTTATAAGCAACGGACCTGATACCCGACCTTCGCCTTCCTAATGTCCGGCTGGATCTTTAAACAGTTATATATCACGAGACCCGCGATAGGTTGTACAACAGCTGAGGTACAGGGACCTGATTCACAAAGCCCTCTTAGCGTACGTATGATCTTAGCACTGCCCGTATCTATTGTTCGTCGACGTGCTGAACAGTAGATACGGGCAGTGCTAAGACCATACGTACGCTATGTGAATCAGGCCCCAGGCCTACATGTACTAGGTAGGTAATGTCCCCGTCGTGGTCCACCTACCACCTACACCTGCTCAGCACTGCAGCCGGCGGACGTTAGGAGGGCGTCCAGAATGTCTCTCTCTTACCTACCTGTTATAATAGGTCCAAGGAACGCCCCAATGCCGTCCGACAGCATCACAAGACCGTAAGCAGAGGTGAGTTTCTTTATCGTGAACAATTCTGACGTCACAGTGGCAAGTAGGCCGAGTTGGCATCCGAACCCGAATCCGTAGACGAAGCAGTGAGTGACGAGGACAGGGTACAAGTCACTCACGGTGAATAGTGCCATTGGAATGGCAGTCAGCACTGTGGCTAAGGCAAGGCAAAGGAGTCGGTTACATCTTTTCGGCTTGGTCGCAAACGCCGAGACGACGCGCCCAACGAAACCTCCTATGCCACTGATAGAGAGCAACAGGGCGGAATTTTTTTCACTCGTTCCTCTCAGGAAGGCGTGGTCCGCAGCACCGGTTAGGATCACCAAACTTCCAACGTTCCACAATAGCTCAGAGAAACAAAAGAGACAAAATCTCCAGTCAGAAAACAATTCGACATTCAAGATCGACGGTTTTTCGATTCGTCGGATGATTTTAGAATAATACGTCGGGCGGAGAAGGAGACCGAGAGCGCAGCAGTTGAGAGCTATGCCACTCAAGACAATAATAGCACCTCGCCACGTGTAGTTGACAACTAATACTTCAATAAGAAGGGGATAGACAAGGGTCCCAACCGCGACGCCCGAGGAAGCGATGCCGTTGGCCAGGGCCCGTCTCTTGTCGAAGTAGTAGCCGAGGATAACTACGGCCGGAATGTAGGATACGCAGGACCCCATACCTGAAACAACAACAACAACATCAGAATAATAAACGTCCAGCAGGAGGAAACCAGGGTACTCGGGAAAATTGCACTCATTGCGAGTCGTTTTCTCTATGATGGGTCCACGGCCCTTACAACTGCATCCCCCCGACGAATGCATAAAGAAACTTCAAGGGTAATTGCGCTGTCTTTCCCTTACCCGCTAGGACTCCAAAACTTGCATACAGCATGAATATGTTCGGAGCGAAGGAGCTGATGAAAAGGCCAAAAACAACAACAACAACAACAACATCAGAATAATAAACGTCCAGCAGGAGGAAACCAGGGTACTCGGGAAAATTGCACTCATTGCGAATCGTTTTCTCTATGATGAGTCCACGGCCCTTACAACTGCATCCCCCCCCGACGAATGCATAAAGAAACTTCAAGGATAATTGCGCTGTCTTTCCCTTACCCGCTAGGACTCCAAAACTTGCATACAGCATGAATATGTTCGGAGCGAATGAGCTGATGAAAAGGCCAACGGCCGATACAATTCCCCCGATGATGCATGTCACCCTGAAGCCAAGGTAATTACACAGGATGCTGGCAATGGGTCCTGGAATGCATGGAGAGGGCAGAGTGTACAAAAGTTTCAAAAAGGGTGAATCAGTCAGGAGCAAAATTTTTGTACTGTATGAGCCTAACTACCACAAAGAGACTGACCTGTTGCAAGAAGCAACTGTATGCAAAGAACGATGTTTGCCAAGAACGAGAATAAGCAGTCCTACCTGAGCCGAGTGCAAAACCCGCGGCTATAGCACCAATCCAGGCAGTGTTTGCATTGGTATCTTCAAAATAGCTGAGCAACTCCACATATAAGATACCGAACGACAAAGGCAATCCGAGTGTGATAGCTTGTAAGAGAAAGCTAGCGACGAGCACCGCCCATCCGTATCCGCCATCAGGGGCAGAAAACCGTGGGACCTTCTCGGGATACCTCGGAAAGATTTTGTCAATCAGCTGCATGCGTTCCTCCTTCAGTTTTAACGCAACGATGACGTCATCTCGAGACAGTTCGTCTGCTTCGCTACCGGACGTTGACATCTGGGAATCACGTGACCCATCTATTGCGTCCAATGAGAGTGGATGTGGAGAAACAGCATCGACATCACTACCAGAACCTATGCTTGATTTCTGTTTAACTCTCTGCCGGTGGGCAATTTCGTTGCCTTTATGGGCTGGGGCAGACGTGGGGTCCTTTTCTCTCGTCACGCCACAAGGCTGTGGTCTTGGTGGTTCATTCATAGAATCTCTCCACTTATGGTCTCCCCCAACGGTCCGACCACCTGTCTCAGGAAGAACATGGCGTCCCTCACTTTCAGGTATATCTAGCTTCGGGCTGTCACCAACGGTTTTACTCGAGTCTTCCGGTGCCTCCTCCGGCAAACTGAACGTCACAGAACTCCCCGTCATCGGAGTGTCGACCTTCGGACTCCGATCAAACCCATCCGGTGAATTTAATACGCTGCTATCGCGTGATGTTCTAGGTTTATCTGACTGTGGTTCACCCTCAACTCTACCCTCAACTCTGGGCAACCCGGGGATCGAATCTAATGGCACATTACTGGAGGTTCCCTCGGGCGTTACAACCGACCTCTCAGATGGAGAACCCGATCTCTCAGATGAAGAACCCGGAGCACTATCAGGACCCGTTCTGGGAGGAATCTCTTGCGAAGTGCTGTCTAGTCGTTTATTTCCTTCACTGATCGATGGCAATGACGTATTTGAACCGATACCTTGGTCACCGAGGCTGTCAAGAAGTTGCTGGAGGCCCTCCATGGCCTTCTCCACGTCGGAATTCGCCTGCTGCGCATTCGTATCCTCCATGTTGATTGGTCCAAACAAGAAACAGAACAACCAATCAGAGCTCGCGATTCTCCGACGATGATATCAGCTTATGCCGCCAACGTCACCTTCAAAAATGATGAGACCCAATCAGTTGTTGTATGAGGCCGAGGGATAAAACGATGCACTAGACCTATAACTCATTTTGCATGTCCTGGGCTGTCATCGAAGACTCACGCCAAGTATTCACTCGATACGTTTAGTGGGCGAAATTTGCGGCTTTTATACCAATTTGCACGATTTCGCCGTTTCTTTATCCTTTTCGGCCGGACTAAGGGCCTACAAACTTTGCAGGGAAACGTTATTTTCCCGCCTTTTCTGCTGGTGTCGCACATTCCCGGGATGCGGTCACGTGACCTACGTGTTACCTAGACAACTAAAGTGTTTGATTCATGTAAAAGGCAAATGCCTCTAGTTAAGAAACCCCAATGAAATTCAATGAATTTTTGTAAACCCTGTGTTTTGAAACACATAATACGAGGAAGAAGTGAATTTGGACGTTGAAAAAAGCGCAGTTTTAGAGAAAACGTCATTTTTCGTCGTGACGTTCTTCACAAAGTCCATTTGAATGCAGATTTCGCAGAAGCGTGTCGCCTTTGTTGCAAGGTTCCGGGGTCCGAGGTGTTAATTTCCTGGTTGGGAAAGCAATTGTGCACATTTTCGCAAATTTTGAAATTTTCACTTCATTTGTCAAAGGTCACGTGACATTCGAGCTAATTTGCATATTACAGCCAAGCCAATAGGATTTCAGGTATGGACCCCCCTACAATTTGAACTTGGGTATCTAAGGAACACATAGACCAAAAATGGTGCTTTTGTCCAGACCGTCCGCATATTTTCACCTTTCTACCCTACTAGTTTAGTACACAACGACATGCACTATTGCTACCTGCGTACGAACACATGCACACACATGTACCGTACATGCAAATGAGCATTCGACAGTCCATTTGCCAGTGTTCACAACACGTCATGGGAAAGAATGTCTCTAGCACTGGGTACCTGCTAACACCTGTGAGGGGAGACCTGAAGCTGATAGTCGGGATCGATCCTGGGACCTTCTGACACTAGCCAGTGATCCCAACCACTACGCCATGGCGGCTCTTCTGTACCTTGTCGATAGCCTTTACAACCTGGCGACTAGGCCTCGTGAGGCCAATAAGAAAGGGAAAATGCAGGCAGTTTCTCAAGCATCTCTCATCATGCAGGTAGGCCTAGAACAAGAGTGAGTAAAGATCGAATTCACCAGTCGTCCAATGTACTATTAGTACATGTATAGGCCTACTTTGTTTCATGTGGTTATATCGACAGATCTAGGGCAGCGCAAATTGCAGGGAAAATTTTCAGGTTGGTTGCTAGAGTACACATGTATGTCGACTCCAGTAGCGCCAAATAGCCGACTAAAATATACATTGTACTCACCAAGATTTCCTATCGCAGGCCACTGTTGGACCAAATCAGCCGTCATACTTCATAGCACCATCTAACCACTGTACACGATGCAGGACAAGAAGCTTGATGTGATGAACGCCGCCCAAAAATTCGTTGGTAATTCCGTGATCGAGACTGAACATTCAGCCGAGAGCGGCTGGTTAATAGAGCAGAAATCCGCAGCACTTTTTATTGAATACTGAATACTGTGCATGTATAATGAATAGCTTCATTCCACTCTATCGCTATGCCTGTTTTGTATAAAGGCCCGCTCCTGTCTGTGAACAATTATACCTTAGACCAATAGGCCAACGTTTACCATCCTTCCATCAGATGGCGTCATGGCAAAGGCCGCGCGCCTTCGAGGGATATTCCTCTGTGAACCACACTGCATGCAAACAAAAACCTTCGTACAACGTCATGGTGGGGAATCAACTCACAAAAATGTACTTTTCGAGGCTATTTTTTGTTCTTTGTTGGCATCAACCGAATCAATACGCTCCTAGAAAAACAGGTAGTGTTTCCGTGACACCAAATGTCGCGTTTGGCATGGATTCGATTCTGTCCTTCGTCAACAGGAAGGTGTAGTGAATGAGATACGGCATGAGTCGAGTAGGTCTAGAAACCCGGGTCTAGAAAACAAGAAATAACTGCAAGATTGTTGCTTTCAACGAAAACTCAGTTACATCAAAAATATATAAGATATATTATATGTTATATATTTTTGGCTACATGTAATTGATACCATACCCAACAATTTTAGCTGCGTCATTGTGGTAGAGATTATCTGAAGGGAAAATTGTTAAAATCTTTACATGCTACTGTTAGTTACTTGACGAGAGGTTACCATGAGCATTTTGTGCATAGTTTTGTGGTGGATGCAGACTGTGCCATCATCACGAACATGTCGTGTCCAGCTTGGACTATGATATCGGCCCTTCCTAAAACCAGTGCTTTATAGGTAACCAGGGCTGGCCGGGCCGGCGACTCTTCCTGCAGGCTCCATCTCCTGTTCCGTTTACGAAAGGACCTCGTGTCTGCTAGCTATACGTCCCTTACCGGCGGGCGGAGGGGTCCAGACACGAGAGGGGTCACTGATCAGCGGAGAGAAGCACTGAGCTGGCTGCCAGAGCCCATGGCAGTGAATCGACCCTGCGGAGGAATACAAGACGTACAACATATCCAAAAACTCATCAGATTTTTAAATAAACACTATATTATTTCATGTTCAGCAAAAAGAGGATTTACAAAAATATCCACACCGAATAAATCGTGTTAAAGGGGAAATACCAATTTTAATAGTACTACTTTTTCTACACAACCTGGCCCTGATTGGTCAATTACTGGTGTGTAACCTCGGCTCCAGTCAAAGGCCTTATGACACCACCAAATTCTTTATAAGGCTTCGTGGTTAAGTTCCGAGGGTGACATCTGCGCTCTCTCGATCAATGAAAATCATTCTTTGATACTACGTAACAACAAATGCGATTAATGGTTATGGCATTTCTCTCTTGCCAACACAAATCGCAGTGGCTTTAGAATGGTTATTGTTTGTACAAGTGCCGTCCATCCCATTCACACTCCTCATCACAGAACTGTCTCATTTTCCTCTCGCTCAGGGAAATGTGTGCTGTTTCCACTGCGGGAACCTTTTCTTGAGATCACTATTATCAACACGAGGATGGCTGACACCACGCAACAGACACCGCTGAATATGAAAGATATGGCGTACCTCTTGGTCAAGTCGAAGACGAGGCCTAGAAGGAAAAATTGAGAGGGTGAATTAAGGTGCGTTTCCACGTGAGAGTTTTCTCGCGCAAGTTGGCTCCCAAAATGGGCAACTACGGTAACTGCGAGCAATTGTTTAATGTCATTGGCCCCAGCCTAAGCCGTGAGGAAACAAATACTAGTAATGGTGAATTGCCCATTGTGAGCCAACTTCTGCGAGAAATCTCTCACGTGGAGAGGCGTCTTTAGGCACTGCTACACGTGAGAGCTTTCTCGCGCGAGATGGTTCTCCATTGGCAACTCAACAATAAAAAAAAGGGCAGTCGGTTGTACCACTTGTCAAGGCGTAACCCGTAAGGAAACCAACAATGGTGAATTGCCGATTCAGCGGCAACTCGGGCGAGAAACTCTCAAGAATCTTCTGTTTGCATAATTAATGGGGTCTAATTAAAGATAATGTATCACGGGTATTTTCGCGGGCCACGGAATTCATTGTTTATTTACATTTTGTTTGTTTATTTCCAGGCGTTTGTTGTCTTGTGAGTAAATTATTGGTGGCATGCCCCTCTAGAAAATCTGTTGATTCCAAAAGTATTAATTTTGGTGGGTTGGCATGCCCCAAAAGTCCAAAATAACAATGTAAACATCCATGTTTGCAAACATTGAATGTAAACAATGAAGTCGTGATATATTATCTTTAATATTCATTATTGTCTGCTTGCCATCTAAGACCAAATTTCTGTAATTCGGCAAGCATTTGCTTGCCAAATAACCACTTCCTAATAAATAAGGAGTAAGATGTACACGAGTAGTGATTAAAGTGCAGTAACTGCTTCTAGTTCAGCGTTAAAGGAGCTCGACGTCCAAGTTGTAAACAAACTGGTTTGTTTACAAACACTGGCCAGCAAACTAGTTTTATTCCTTCGTGAAGGTGGCAGCACCAGTAGCGCCCCGTGATCGTTAGACTGGTGCCCGGTCCAATGCAACTCATTCACGATATTCACGTCAGTACATATCACCGACAATAGGTGGCAGCACCGCAGGCGTCGCGTGGATAGAGAACCAGTGAGTGAGTGTTTACAACTTGGACGTCCAGCTCCTTTAATTTTACCTCCGAGTGGGAGGCCAATGAGACAACCAATTCCATCCCCAAGCATAATGTATCCAAACGCGCTCGTCAGCCGACTTCGTCCGAAGAGTTCAAGTATAACGACGGGTAGAAGGCCAAGCTGGACTCCAAAAGAAATCCCGTAGACTGCGCAATAACACATCAAGGCCGGATACGAGGTCTCCAGAGACACCAAGAACTGTGGTAAAGAACATACGAACACGGCTGCGGCGAAAACTAGCAAACGATTGCAACATTTGTGATCACACAGAACCGCTACGCAGAGTTTTCCGACCACGCCTCCTACCCCATCCACCGTGGCCAACAGGGCCGCAGCGCTGAGGCTAAGTCCTTGGTGTATTCCGTGGTCTACAATCAAAGTTACCCAGACAAGGCCACCACAGTTCCAGAACAGGTCGACGAGGACAAATGTTATCAGTTTCCAGTTTTTTAGTAAGGAGATGTCGAATATTGTCGAACACGTTTCTGTTTGTTCTGACCGCTTGCTCCTCGGTACTGGGCGTAGCAGAGCCGCCATTACACAGACATGCAATGTTATCCCGGCCATGATGATGAGACAACCCCTCCAAGCGTATATTTCAAGCAAATAGGTGACGCAGATTGGAAACACCATACCTGCCACCCCGACCCCGCTCACTGCCAGCCCGTTCGCTAGGGACGCTCGCTTGTCGAAGTAGAAGCCAACAATGACACTAGCTGGGATGAAGGCCAGCGCCAAACCAGTGCCTGCGGACAAAAAAGCATGCGTGGTTATTATAGTCGGAACCAGTGTTTCAGAATTATTTGGGTGTCTATGATAAAACGAAGACCTAAGACCTAAGACCTTAGACCCACTATAAAACAAAGACCCTGGTAGCTATAAAACACAGACCCTACTAGAAAACGAAGACCCTGGTAGCTATAAAACGCAGACCCTACTAGAAAACGAAGACCCTGGTGACTATAAAACGCAGACCCTACTAGAAAACGAAGACCCTGGTAGCTACAAAACGCAGACCCTACTAGAAAACGAAGACCCTGGTAGCTATAAAACGGAGACCCTACTAGAAAACGAAGACCCTGGTGACTATAAAACGCAGACTCTACTAGAAAATTCTTGTAGATTGATGGAAATGCTGTACATTTTCCCTGTGCGTATTTCCGTTACACCCTGTAGGAGGGTGGCGCCTGATTGGATTTTGGTGAATTTTTCAGGAAAGTGTCGCCTTGATTAGTGTAAGATGCCTGTAAAATTTGAAAGGAATATTTCAATATCTTTTATGAATTTTTGCCGGAGTCTTCCTTTTTTACCTCTGTCTGAAACTTTGTATAATCAGGTGGGGAAGAACCTACGTAATGAATTGCGAAAAAACATACGTATAGGCTACGAAGTAATGTCCTTGAGATCTTGAGTGTTCTGGTTGCGCTTGCTAAGGGAATATGACTAATGTTTCCCCTGCACCCAACCACATATTGGTATATACATCAGAGTAGGTGAACAGGGTATCCTCAGTTCAGGGGTGCAGCCATCTGTATGATCAAATACCTTAAATAAAGTGAGAACAAGGACCCACAGTGACCATAAATTGATTCGCCAAACACACTGACAAAAAGTCCATGCTGATGAAAAGACAATGGTACCTATTTGCAACCAGTGTTGTTGTTGAACACAAATTTCACAGGTAGCCTACATGAGGACAGGACAGAAAGTCATTCACAAGCCAACATAATGAACTTTGCTTTTCAATTATATCTTATCTTTGATTCCGGGCTTTGATTTAGCTTTAGAATTTTCGGCTGTATATTAAGGACAAAGGATACGACATCACACTGCTCGAAAATCGTGTAAATGGATTCTTAGCCTTTGAGTTTCAAATATTTTTTCTAGACAGCTGTTGGTCAAACTTCAATGTCATATGGCGGATCCCACGAAATTCATTTTCCAGTAGGGTCTGCGTTTTATAGTCACCAGGGTCTTCGTTTTCTAGTTGGGTCTGTGTTTTATAGCTACCAGGGTCTTCGTTTTCTAGTAGGGTCTGCGTTTTATAGTCACCAGGGTCTTCGTTTTATAGTAGGCCTAGGGTCTGCGTTTTATAGCTACCAGGGTCTTTGTTTTCTAGTTGGGTCTGCGTTTTATAGCTACCAGGGTCTTCGTTTTCTTGTAGGGTCTGCGTTTTATAGTCACCAGGGTCTTTGTTTTATAGTGGGTCTAAGGTCTTAGGTCTTCGTTTTATAGACACCCGAATTATTTATGCCATGATTTGATTTTTGCTTTATTTGACCAGAAAAGAGATTCCGTTCTGACGATTGATAAGAATACATGAACGTCGGGGACCTGTGCAATTAGGCCAGGAAGACCACTGGGCGCACAAACCCAATGAAACGGTCCGCAACGTATCCCACACGAACAATATTACGATTTTATTCATGATATTATGACTGAAAATCTATCGTTTTTTTGTGGAATTACACGCCCAATTACCAGATAGGCCTGCTGTTATACCCGGCTTACCTGTGATAACACCATATGTGAGACTAAGTAGGTAGATATTGTCGACAAACGCACTGGACAGCAAACCAGCGCAGGCGAGGAGCCCTCCAAACATGCCCGTCGGACGGTGTCCGAATTTGAGGGATAGCGCGCTCGCCAGGGGGCCTGAAATGAGAGAAGGCAGAGCTTCGAATTGGCGTGGACCCTCTGAATATTACTAAGTCACGAATGTACCATTAGTTAGGTGGTTACGGGTACCGGTAGTGTAAAGGCCGTTTTTTTTATATAGGGCAGCGGTCTTTGACTGTCCGGCGGTTTTGTGGCCAGCAAATCTACAGCCGGTTGCAACGACCGTGAAGTATCGATCATGTGGGGCGGACACGGGTTCGATTTCAACTCCAGGATCCCCCGCCCAACAGCCGCAGGTCCGTAGCAGCGGACGGACTGCATTTTCAGCCACTGGTGGGATTCATTCACCCGGTACTTTCGAACTCGAAGTATATGTATACCTACCCAGAAGTACGGTAAATCCAATAGCCACTGATCCTGGTAAAGCTGTGTCGGCACTGCTCGCTTCGAACACGTCCAGCAGATCCACATACAAAACTCCATACGCCAGTGGCAGTGCCAGGAAACACTGCATCCAAAAGGACGCGAATACGATCACCCACCCGTAGCCCCCGTCGGCGGCGGGACTAGCCACAGCATCCGATTGGCCTTGACCTTCGACGTTGATATCGGCCTCGTTGGCGACGCCATCTTGGTTTCTGGCATCGGTTGCCATGAAGGGGACTGTTTCTGTCCGTTGACCTCCTGCCTCTTCATTTCGTTGACTGTCAATGGCCCGTTTATTCATCTGGAATCATAATCAGGTACTAGTACTTTGCACTTATTCCTGATGTACTTGTACAGTTGTACATAGCACTATATTACAACACTGATGCCTCCATCCCCTGGCGGCGGCATTGTGAACCAATTAATACGTAGGTGGGGGTGGTGGTCGTGGGATCTGATGAAGATACCCCGGATGAAATCGGAGACCCAATGGAGCCGCCCGTGTCCTGGCGACATGCATACAGCAACACCATCAGGCACAACGTGCTGTCTATAAGTCTACTCCCGGAGTCTACTCGTTGCGGTATCGACTTCCTGGCGTGCCTGGAGCAGCAGGCATGCCGGGATGATATACCGTGATACTGCTGTACATGCAACAGCTTCGAACAGGATAACGTGCATGCGATGAATAGGGAGAACTGAATACCACTGAATAAATACGGCGAATACCGAGAAACATGGGGCCACAGGCTATTTACGAAGCGCGATTTGGCCAACACGCGTGTAAATTCATATTTATTCAGGTAAAGGGCCTAGAACCATTGTTTTGCTACCTTGTACGCTGCTTGATCGGCAGCGTTTACCCACAGGATAACCACACGCGGCCGTTAACATTCCTGCGTTTACGTGCAGGAGGATCGAAGAAAAGAGTTGAATGACTCTAGACAAGGCCTGTAGGTTGTTCAAATTTTTCTTTGTCCTCCTGCATGCACTCAAAAAATTAAATGGTTATCTCTGTAACTAACTTTCGTAGTTAAGCCATAACAACCAAATTAGTGGTTAAAATAACTATTTTCTTGGTAATGAATGGTCCATGGACCATGTGCTCACCTGTGTGAACGTACCAGAAGAACAAATGACAAGTGTAAAATCGAAATGCTCCAGGCCGTGAGTTCCAGGGCCATGATTACGGTCAAAATTTCAAGGTCAAAACATTCTAGCTTGAGAATTTTTGACATATGCCGAAGTCGATAGTGGCCAAGCCAAGAATCGAATNACCAATCAGAAGCGTGCGTGTAGCAGATGAAAAATCTTCACGCCGCCATTTTTTCGTCGATTCGCTTGCCGGTCACGCACCTGTAATGAGTGGCCAATGCATTTACCATTAGAAATGGCGAGATGCCCGTGCTCGTAGATTGGTCCCAGAGTTTCGTTGGAAGGAACCGTTCGGACACAACAATATGCCCCTAGCCTAATGCTTCAAACCAAGTTTTCGTTGTGGGTTGACCATGATAATTTCAGGGTTTGGGGGTAGGCCTACTGAAAATATGAGGGGTAATTTCGCACGATATTTCAATGCAGCCACTCCATATCGACGTAGTAATACACTTAGCCCACTGGAAGACAGGCTTATGATACCATCACTATCAAACTTTCCCAAAAGCTGAAAATTATTTTTCTCTTAATTATTTCTGTGTCAAACAGAATATTTAAGTGCCTTTTACTCGATATTATCTATGATAAATGGAGAAAACGGCGTTTTTAAAGATCTACTTTTACAATGTAACCCCGCGCTGATTGGTCAATTCCTGGCACGTGACCTGCCATGCTTGCCGCTCTCATCATGTCTGCGGATGAATTTTTCGTAGAGAGCTCTCTTTCGGCATGGGGGATGAAGGAATTGATTCCCACTTTCATTGGTAAGACATATACATGTAGCATAGATCACTTATTTTTTTTCGTTTGCCTTTTGATGAACATATTGTGGACGGTGTTTGCTAGCGTTCGCGCTCAACCAGCCATCCAGGCCCATGTCGGCAACGAACGCGGGCCAGCTGTTGGCGCTAGGCCCAGCTTTCTCCTCAGCATTAGCTGATTCGGCCTAATACAACGATTGCCGCTCTTTTTGATTAATTTATGGCTAGCAGGCCTTGTGGTTTCAAGAGTGTTGGCGATGTCGATTGGAGCCGCTATGGATCGATTTCATGGCAGCAGCCTGAGGCTAGTGGTAGGCTATAGTCTGGACGCAAAACCCCGAAAAGGGGCGGAACCCCTTTTTCTCTGATAACAGCAATGTTTTGATATTTTCTGAATATTTGAGGGTTAGGCGAATCAGAATACGCCTGGTGCCAACGCGTCACCCTTTAGCATTTTGAGAAAATCCCGTTTGAAGTTCAGGACACTGACTTTATCATTGAACCCAAGAATTGAGCTGTGTACAGGAGAATAGGATCCGATGTACAGCTAACTTTTAAACGGTGAGATTTACACCCCATAAATGTATTACCAACAGATAGAAACATGGTGCCTCAGAAGCAGATAAGCATGTCCTTAATTGTTTTCACTAGTTATGTAATAAGAAATGTAAATTAGGTAAATTAACACAAAATGGGTCAAAATACATAAAAACGCCGTTTCCAATTATATAACTAGTTAAAAACTACAAAACAATTGCTTATTTGGTTAGGAGGCACCATGTTTCTATCTGTTGATAATACATTTATGGGGTGTAAATCCAACCATTCAAAAGTTAGCTGTACATTCGGGTCCCATTTTCCTGTACAAAGCTCAGTCCTTGGGTTCAATGATAAAGTCAGTGTCCTGAACTTGAAACGGGATTTTCTCAAAACGCTAAAGGGTGACGCGGTGGCACCCGGCGGATTCTGATTCGCCTACACCCAAAGGTCACGAAAACATCAAAATGTTACTGTTATCAGATTTGAAGGGGTTACCGGGTTTGCTTCCAGACTACTAGGCCTAGCACATCATGCATGCTGTGGCACGGTGCACGGTGCGGTGGCGCAGTGCAGTGTTAGGCCTAGGCCTACATGGCATGCATGGTGTAGGCCCTAGGCCTACCGTATTGTTTGTACGGAACGGTAGGTTAGGCCCAGCTAGGCCTAGTCGATCCAAAACAATACACGGCTGCCGCGCTCGTCTTTGTTCTGTGTTTTTCTCAGAACGGACCCTTTTTACAAAAAACACCATTGCTTGGTCACTTCTCAACCAAATTCAACCTGGTTTGTTTTAAATTGTAGATAACAACCAGGGCTACAAGATAAGGCCAAAATATCTTGTTTTTTCTTAGTGTGAAGGGTGTGAATTGTGAATGAAAAGTAACCCACAATTGCGCAGATATTTAGAGCAAATATGGACCGTCAGACAGTATGTTTTGATTACAATATATTTTTATTACTGTAGGTGAAGTAAACAAAGTGATTTAGGTTTGAATGATGAAAAAATTCTTACACCAGAAACTGTGCAAATTTGACAAGGATGGTTCTCCTCCCACTCATCTCCCAAGGTGAAAGTGAAAGTGAAATGGCTGCTGACCTTTAACCTCTAGTCATAATAGCACCACCAGACACGTCTACAGGCCAATTGAGAAGCTGAGCTAAACACAGAAACAGTTTATTCAAGATACATCAAAGTATTTTGGAGTTACAGAACATCTTAGCCTTGATTACTGCTCCCTCCTGCACCTCCGCCTCCACCTCCCTCTCCGATCCACCCCTGGATTGTTTTGTTAAAAGGGTTGCTGAACCCAAACTATTCCGTCAAATCAAAAAAGGTTGGAATCATATGAAAGAGAACTTCAAGAGCTACAATATAAGACTAAAACCACTTTAATAGGCCAATGAATCTCTGAGAAAATGGTACTTGAACGACAGATTTTTTTGCCGAGTGTCACAAATCCACCTTTTTTGGGTACCCACCTCACGACATGCGACCCTTTCCAGGTCTCACTGCACAGTTTTGGCGGGAGAATATGGCACTGCCGTCAGGCCTACACAACCACCACGGCCAGGCAGCGCCCCATGACTCGCTCGGAGGACTATCAGGCTAGGGGCCTGGGGGTTTCCCCCAGAAAGGGGGGGGGGTTCGGGGGGTCTCCCCCCGACCCAGACGCGCTGCGCGCTCACATGTCGTTGGACATTTTCATATTAGTATTATACTGGTGGTTATGTTATGTGATACATTTTCAAGGTAAGTTTTTATGTTTTTGCAGATTTTTAAACATGCTGTACATCAGTACTGTACATTCAGTGTTTGTTATACCCTCTGCTGACTCTGTGAAAAAATGGCTGACTTTAGCAAGGTGTCTAGGCCTATAGGCTATGGCACTTTCAATTTCTCTCCTCTGCTCTGGTACAGGTGTTATATCTGCCAGTGTTTCTGTGGGTGAGTGTGTCCCCCTTATTGTTTGGGAAACGCTGGCAGATAGATCGACATGTTTCTCTGTGTGTTCTCTATTGTCAAGTCGCCGCTTATTCCGTCCGACAATAGGAGGAGAACACTCACAGATGCCTGAGATGGGGAACGCTGGTAGATGTTACACCGGTACGGTACCGTACCGGGCCTGGGGCCTAGGCCTAGGAATGGTATAGGCCTAGGTAGGGTAAATGAGGCAGTTATCGGCACCCTAAGCATTATTCCACTCTCGAACAGCACTGGAGCTACCCCCGACCTGGAAGCTATAGTATTTCACGTATTTAGAATAAAGATGACATCATGGGGAATCCCCTCCACCATCTTTTGATCATGTGACCTCTTGCTATGGGGAGCAGTCATTAATTCAGATTTTTAATTGGGGGAGGGAGTTATCGGTCCCCCATGAGGGTATTCCCGGCCTCCCCCCCCCACACTTTTCTTCCTCAAGTGAGCTGGATTTACTGGTATTTGGTAAAACCAACTAGCACTACCTGCAATGGGGCCGGTAATAGCCTCGAAGCCAAAATCACGGTGGGTATTATCGGCCCCCCACTTTTTTCACAATAGGCATGGGATATTCCATTGTCACAAATATATTATCAAAATTCAGACAATACCAGATAAAAAAAACAACACTTCACTTGGTTTTAAGTTAAATCCATGAAAATTTGAATCACCTGAAAATAAGTGCCGTCTTAGCAGTTTCTGTCGCCATCTTGGAAATTCCCGTTTCTCAGAAAACGTACGTCACGTGTGGGGAGTTTCACACCAGGCGACGCCATCTTAGTTTCCATATTTGGCGTGGTTCTTCATAATTTATTCGGATGAATGACGTTTGGGAATTCCCCAGATGCACATTATACCATGCGTGTTCGTGGAATGCAGTTGGCGAACGAGGTTTACCATGATAACAAAGATTAGATACCGCGTTCCCAGGTGCTTTTTTACAGCGGTTTGCACCTTGATCTGATTGGCACGTTTCTTTTGTTTTAGCGCGCGAATTATCGCGGGAGCTTGTTGTTGTTCGTCTGCTATGTAGGGCAACACATGTATTGTAGGCCTTATCTTATGTATGTCATGCTTCTTTGTATAATCATGATATGCGTTTTACACTGAGGCCAAGCACAGGGACTTGACGCGTATTGGTTGGGTAAAGGAAAGGTATATTTAATATATATGTAGTATTTGAGCACCCCCGCGTTTGCCCCGCCCGGCGTAAGACACCCCTAGGAGAATCTAATGTGCACGAACGAACCTGGTTTCCCTGTGAGGCCAAGGGACCTGGATTCCTTTCACACCTGTTTTGATTCTATAGCTTGTTGCGCCAGGTGTAATGAAATCTAATGTTCCCGATACCAGATGTTCAGGGGACATCTCGTGACAGAAGTTCCTGTCTGTTAGTGTCCGGCCTACTGTAGCTGCCGCTTATTCCGTCAGACTCTTTTGTTGGGGGACATCTCATATCGGGGAACATGACATTCTACTACACCGGTCTAGAAGGCTAAGTGTCCCCTGTAAAATGTGTCCACTTTTTTGTTGAATGACGGAATAAGCGGCATGGGTATAATCGCCAGAGATTAGAATGTAACAATAGCTGGATCTTTTTGTTCCCAGGACAGTTTTTCCTCCACCGGCAGCAAGTCCCTTGTTTAGCACTGAGAAACGCACGGACTTCTAAATTTCCCGCGCTGAACTGTGGCGGAGCGCGGGTAGCACCCTTTTCTACGGTCTACCCAGTCAACCTCCTGTATCCTGGGGTAAGCTGGCAACAGCAATGGTGAAAGTCACTTCTATTCCCCAATATACTCATTAAGACTGGGAGCCTCAAGGTCGAAGTAAGTCCCAGTCTGAGAGCCGTAGAGACAAGTATGGCAGTTGGTTAACAATCCAGCCACTAAATAATATTTCCCAACAGGTTGAAGGAAAACTTTCAGGTCTTTTTTGAAATCCACAAAAGCCCAGTACTTTAATATCTTCCCAAAGGTCCATTCGACAGAGACACGAGGGGCAGACATGGCGGCATTAAAGTCCTCCTCGTGCTGATTGAGGCCTTGTGCTCCTTGACGAAATGGCGAGATCAACCAGGGACGAATCCTGTGTTCGAGGCAGGTGTTCCAACTGATCGTGCAGACCACTTTCTCGAAGAATTCCAGCATCGTGCCGACGCCCCTCCACTGGCCCATAGAGGTTGGCGATTACTCCATTTGGCAGGGTCACGGACTGGAATTTGATGGCATGTACCCTCTTGTGACCATTATAAACTGCTCGTTGATAGCGAGTCGGACGGCATATGGACCTAACAGTTCCTTCGATGAAGCCGAAACAGTTTGCAAGTGGTGCACCCGTTGCATGAGCCGCATGCGCATACGATTCCAGATGATCTTCATCTAGCCATGGCTGGTTTAACCGCGTCAGAAGGTGCCCGTGAGTATTGTAGATTTCATCAACGGTAGCACTTATGGCTTGAGACAATACTGACTTGGGTCTGCCAAACTCTTTTTGCAGGTCGCACAGTCTATTGGGATACATTAATCGTCTCAGTGTCATGCAGAGAGCGTCTTCAGCTTCCACGATACATCCGTTACGGCATGAAATAATTGGCGGTAATCGTAGGACCTGGACTAGTTGACGGATGTCATCTTTATAGAAGCGAAATTGATCAAGACACTGGGCATCGCTCAGCTCGTCCAGGCTAAAACGACTCCAGTTCACGTCATAAGTACTCTCCTTCTTATCAAAAGCCAAACAATCCATAGCAAACTCTAATAAACTCTCATCATCATGCTCAACTGCAACGTGAATCAAATTGCGCGCCATTTTTCTTGTTGCCATGACAATGGTAGTGCACACGACTGCCATCTATGAGAAACATCAGTCATAACTTACCGTTTCCCGGCCGCGAATTCGAAACAGATTGTCAGGTTTCCGAGAACGAGAACGGGAACCAGAACCGTTCTCGGCGGAGCGGTTCTCGGAACGAGATAGCGAAACCTCTCTATTAAAATGATGCCCGTCGTGTCGGGCGCTAGAGCGATGTTTTTCGACTTGTCATGCTTCTGCATGGTCATATGGCATTTGCAAGGACAATCTCGTCTTCAGGTGCTGTATCCAATCCTCGGTATACTTTTGTAGATCGAACTATACCCAGGGTATAGTTTTGTGGGACGACATTCAACCTGGGTATATTTCTGTTATACCCAGGACGACATTAACCGATTCGGCACAACTGGGCATCAATGTTTTTGCACAAGATTCACTTCTTCATTGCGTAATCTGTCGTTGAAAAAAGGTCCAAAAAAATTTTGTTTCTGGATTTTTCACCAAAATTCCTTTGCTAGAATGAAGTTATGCCAAAATAAAGGTGATTTAGCAAGTTACTGTCAAAATCGGCAATTTAGTTTTTGAAAAATTGACGTTTTTGTAAAGCTATGTGAACACCACTTTCTTCCACTGCCAACAACTTATGAGACGGTCCCTACATAATAACGCAAACCACACTTCATATCCCTTGTGTAGGCCGTCAGTGCATACAAAATCCATAGACCTATAGAACAGCGCTGAGTCTGTGGCAAAAAATGTTACATAATAATTTTTCAAGTGTGTGTATACAGTGACCCATGCATGGTGTATGGTTTGCATTATTATGTAGGGACCGTCTCATAAGTTGTTGGTAGTGGAACACAAGTGGTGTTGATATAGCTTTACAACAAGAGGCCCATGAGCCTTGCGCTCAGCTGACTATGACCTGCCAACTCAAGAGGTTGAAATGAAACAGGCATGACAGGGGAAACGAGATACAAGTACGAACCTTTTTAAAATGGTTAGCTAGCAAATATTAGCGTTCCTCGTGGAAATCAGTGGAAAGGGGTTAATATGACTTCGTGAATCGAAAAATATCTTATCAGACCATTTGGGTAGGAAGGGGTTAATACATGTAGGCCCTACCTCTTGGTGAATCGGGATAGATATCCTATTACACCCATTGGGTGGGAAGGGGTTTTAACCCCTTCAGTAGGCCTATTAAAATACCACTTCATGAATCGAGATAGATAGGCCTACATGTTGTGTCATATCAGACCCATTTGGTGAACCGTGATAGCCATCATATTACACCCACTGGGTGGGAAGGACTTAATAGGCCTATCCCTTGATGAATCGAGATAGATACATGTTGTGTCATATCAGATCCATTTGGTGGGAAGGGTCAATATATCACTTATGAATCGAGATAGATATCGTATTAGGCCTCCTGGGTGAGGAGGAGTTAGGTAATATCAGTAGGCCTAGGCCTGCAATTTTTGGTGAGTCAACAGATAGATCTTTTGACACCCAGTGGATGGTAAGGGGTCAATAGATGGGAGCCAGTAGTCCATGGTGGATGAGCGGGTGAGCAAGCACATGGTTAATCTACTCTACCATTCAATAATAGTTTACGATTTAATGGAACGTTGTAATTGTTGACAGTCAGTATCTGATAATTCCAACTCACCTTTATCCATAAACCACCACACAAAAAAGTGGATATAGGCCTAACCTGCGTAAGTTATATAGGCCAAGGCCTAAAACAGACAAAAGATAACAACTGTGATGTGAGCTGAGGAGCAGCTAAGACAAAAACCTTGTCGTCATGATGAGCTGTGCAGAAAGGCTGTTCTTCAGCACAAGCCTACACAAAGTGGTTCGACATCATCCACAGACAGAAAATGCTGACATCATCAGGCGGTAAATTCAAATACCCCTGTTTTACATTTCTGCAGATTACGCCCCCTGGTGGAAAGATTTCAAAGAATTGACCCCTACAGGAGGTGAGGGAAAAACTAAGCAACACAATATGTGAATTACAGTTTGATTTATTTTCTATGGAATGAGTAATTGGGATTTTTCATTTTGCGTAAAATGCCCCCTGGAGAGCAGAATGTAGGTCAAATCGCGAAACTTTTCGGTTCTGTTTCAAGCCCTCCCTAGGGCCTACCACTCCATCAACTTTCATGACCCTGGGTCTTGCGGTTGCGAAACGTGCCAGTTTAACGGACTACAGACAGACAGACGGACGGACGGACGGACGGACGGACGGACGGACGGTCGGTCGCCACTCAGTATACATATGAATAGCTCCGCTGACCTTTTCTCCCAACACTCAATCCCCCGAACAATGTCCTCTCCCCTCGGTCGGAGCCGGGGGCCCCCAATTCGTTTAACACTGATGATCAAATGCCCATAAAAAACATTCCTCGGAGACCCCCGGCCCCAACCCGGTGGAAGAGGAAAACCCCTTCCTAGGGAATTAGTATCCCTTGGTTGGCAGCCGAAAGCATCCAAACTTGAAACAACTCTTTTGAGCCTAACCCAATATTCCACACTGGCCGTCGTCCGTATGCTATTAATTCATTATACCGCTTTCCATTCACACAACACTAATAAACCATTGAATAAATTATGTAACATAACTGCGCGATCGTTCCAGTTAGTGCACCGAGCCTATGGCATGTGGTAACACATGCCATAGGCTCAACATACGTTCTTGTATTCACCAAACATAGATACCGACTTTGACGCCCTCGGTATTTATCCCTTGCAACATACAGTAAATACGTAGTTACCTCGGGATCGGCCAATTTTAGAACACCTCAATTCAATATGTGTCGTAATTTGGGGCCCACGGAGGGAGTTGATGTAATGTGCGGTAGAAGTTTTAATAGAATTGGACAAGAAATGCTTGAGGGGCTTTCTAAAGCGGATTTGAATTGGCATAGGCCAATTTCATACTCATATGGCCTAGTGATCGGGGTCCAGGCCAGGCACAAAAGAATCACAGCCCTTCGATCTGGTGATCTATTGCACACGAACAAGATTAGCGTACCCCAGTGACCACAACGACGAAGTTGCGACAACCACACCACGGTCGAACAAGCACTATGAAATTGACCATTTGGGTCGTTCGATAGATTTAACCCTTTTATTGTAAACCGCTTTTAGCCATTCCATGTGCTGACTCTTTGTGGATGGTTGCAGGACACTGACCACCTCATGAAACTGGCAGTGCCCTGCGCCTCCACTCAAGAAATGACTGACTGATGGGCATCATCTTCAACCTCAGGCCACAGACCATCGTGATCCGTACCCTTCGGCTGTGAGCATTCTCTTCCGCTAGTTCCATGAGGTTGTCAATGTCCTGCCATACATCCATGCAGAGTTGAATCGGCGATCCTATACCTCCTTGCATATTCGGCAACATTCAACACCCGACCATGTTCAGTAACATGTTGGAAGTCCAAGGCATGTCGCAACCGTGCCTCAACTGGATAAGCCTGCAGCCTCCTTGGAAGACGAGCATTATTTGGATGATTCTCATCAATGCCATCCTTATCAGTACCATTTGGCACATCCATGCAGGCAGCCAAACACGCATCACAAGATGAAACAGAGGATCAAACTTGTCATCATTTTGCTTGCTCACAAGTCAGCACATGCAGGCCTAATGGCAAAAACCGATTTTCAATAAAAGGGTTAAATCTAGCGGTAGACGGTAAAAAAGACACTGGAAAAAAAGACACCGGAAAAAAAGACACAGTAAAAAAGACACTGGAAATAAAGACACTGGTAAAAAAGTCACAGGAAAAAAAGAAACTGGTAAAAAAGTCACTGGAAAAAAAGACACTGGTAAAAAAGTCACTGGAAAAATAGACACTGGTAGGCCAAGGCCTACTCGAGATTCCTGAGACTGTACTGTTAGCACAATAGGTGGGTTGGACATGTTGTGTCAAGTTTTTTTTTGTTTTGGCTGAAATCGGCTGAGCAAAAATATCAGACTTAAATGGGATTTCGGACTATGGTGGACCTTAAGCATGTTAAGAGTTGTGTACCCTCTGAATTGTCGGCCATTGTCAAGTGTGATTGCCTTCGTACAGGCCTAGTTACTCCATCCTG
>NMRB01000135.1:410931-448370 GCA_002633025.1 Notospermus geniculatus
TAGTGGTTGGTTCAATTCTATACTGGCCGTAATGGTTATTGGGATGGGGTAGGCCTTGCCTATTAGAGTGACCACCAAGACCCAAGAATCAAATCAACCACTGAAGCAATACACCATCCCAATGGCAAAAAGGAACTCCATAATATTGACCCCAACATAGAGTCGAACCCGCCACAAAAGCACTGCTCCAACAAAGTAAACGGCACGACCCAAGAATTGAGCGTAATACCAACATGACAGAACGAACCCAACATCACACTGCACAGCGCTATCCATAAGATTTACTTTGTTCCGTTCCAGTTCACAGGTCGGTCCGTCTTTTACGTTCCGTTTGCAACCACGATTCCGTTCCGTTCCGTTCCGTACTTAATAACTACCCTCTCATCAATGCCATCCTTATCAGTACCATTTGGCACATCCATGCAGGCAGCCAAACACGCATCACAAGATGAAACAGAGGATCAAACTTGTCATCATTTTGCTTGCTCACAAGTCAGCACATGCAGGCGTAATGGCAAAAACCGATTTTCAATAAAAGGGTTAAATCTAGCGAACCACCCCAATGGTCAGTTTCATAGTGTTTGTTCGACCATGGTTTGGTTGTCGCAACTTCGTCGTTGTGGTCACTGAGGTATGCTCTTCTTGTTCATGTGCAATAGATCGCCAGATCTAAGGGCTGTCATTATTTTGTGCCTGGCCTGGACCCCGAGCACTAGGCTATATGAGTATGAAATTGGCCTATGCCAATTCAAATCCGCTTTAGAAAGCCCCCCAAGCAATTCTTCTCCAAACTTGTACCCACACAATACATCAGCTCCCTCCGTGGGCCCCACACTATGACACATACTGACGTGCTCTAAAATTGGCCGATCCCGAGGTAACTACGTATTTACTGTATATCATAGGCCCAACACGTTTTCCATATTCACGAAGTGGAGAGTGCCTTCCTCAATACCACCCTGCGCCGTTCTCTGCCTTTCTCTGCCAACAACATTTTCACCCTTGCACGGCTCTCGCCATTACTCAATAAATACATAGCCCCACTCGGCTCTCGCCTCACTAGGCGCCTGGAGTAAATTTCAAACCACAGCCCTACTTGGCTCTCACCTCACTCGGCGGCTGGAGTATTAAATTTCAAATCATAGCCTTACTCGGCTCTCGCCCCACTCGACGGCTGGAGTATAGTCCTACCCGGCTCTCGCCTCACTTGGCGGAAGGAATAAATTCGAAAAGTACTATAGGCCTAGCCCCACTCCACTCTCGCCTCACCCGGCGGCTGGAGTAAATTTCATAGTCATAGTCATAGTCATTGTACGCGTCTTGGTCTTAATAGACCTTTGCGAGTTGATGAACCGTTCATTTGTGTGCGCATGCGTCTTTTTTTTTTTTTAAATAAAATATACAAAACTGTGCGATCCTGAAATCCGGAGACTTACCAGTCCTTTGGTTGTGGTGACGTCTACCGGTTGAAGCAAAGCCAATCACAAATCTTAATCAGTTCACTCCAGTGGCTGTGAACTCTTGATGAGAAAATACCAGTGAAGTGAAGAATGGATGATGGCGTTAATGTGCAGATAACTGGAACAAATTGAAATTTCAAATAAATCATACCTCCACTCGGCTCTCGCCTCACTCGGCGGAAGGAATAAATTCGAAGAAAGTATTATAGCCCCACTCGGCTCTCACCTCACTCGGTGGAAGGAGTAAATTCCAAAAAAATACAAGCCTGGCGGCGTAAAAGGTTCACGTGGAAAGAGTTTGAAATAAAGAATGTTCGCACAACGCAAATGCCTTCGATACGAGAACACAAGTGCTCAACCTGACACATTGAATAGTCAGTTACTCCAAGGTCAAATGAAGTTGTCAAAGCAAAGTGCATTCGATTCAGGCCAAAACGCCGACTGAAAAACGTCCAAACAAAACAACACTCCCTCTCCATCACGATCGAACAAACACAGGCCTAACTCGTACTCGCACAAAAAGAGTGAGTGATAATCCACGGCTCGCCGTAATACATGTAGTCAACAAACGCTAATGTACCCCCATCTTGCACCATGGCTAAAGATAACAATTTCTATATATATCCACGTGTGCTTCTAATTCTCAACGTCGGGGCCACATCGAGGTCACACTAATTATACAAACCATGCTCGGCCGCCCTGGAGCCCGAGATGAATGTGTGACCCCCGTATGGATTCTAGCCAACCAAAATCGTTTCTTAATTATGAAATCTCTAGAAAACCACAAAATGCCGAAAAAAAACGTATTAATCGCGAAATAATCGCTAAAATAAATAGCTGGGACACTTCTAGGCATAAAAACTAACATATCCCAGCGCATTGTCTTGAGATACGCTAATGCTTTAGTGCCGAAAAATCCGTTACAAGCTCAAATTGGACCCAATATAATGGTCACTTAAAGGGACTATAGGCCCACGTGAACCAATTATAGCACCACTCTGCTCTCGCCCTACCCGGCGGATGGAGTAAATTCGCCATACACTCACTCGGCGGAAGGAACAAATCCGGCGATATACTTGCCCTCACACCGGAGCTCGATGTGCACGGTTCCGCGTCCAACATCAGAATGGCGAGTCGTCACAATTACCGCGTGGTGTCGCTTAGGGTGTACAGAATGCCATATATGCTTGCGAGTGCCATTGCTTCGAAGTAGACTGGTACCCTGTCTTTATAGATGGCTGAAAATATAAAGACAGGAACGGGGCGCCATTTTGAACCATATTGATGACGTAGTACATTCTATTTTTAGCACTCCTCGGGGTATTTCCCAGTACTATGTCCAGCTTTCAATAAACCCTGCTTTGTTCCGCCGAAATTTTCTTGGAGTTTACCTCATGATCTAGGCCTACTCGCACTCCAGCAGAAGGACTACCCACCAGAGTGGGGGAAGCATGTGATGGATGCAAGCAAGGCCTACCACAACGGCACACTTAGTGCATGCACTGCTGCTGCTGTGTGCACTGCATGCAGAGTTTAGGCCTATCTGCCCTCACAAAAACAAGACGAAAAAACAAAGGACTCCCAGTAGTAGGCCTATGCCTACATACAAAATACCGTGAAAAAACTCACGCCTCCTCCCTCGTAAACCTACCAGTTTCCAACCCCAGTGAGTCGAACATAATTAATCCATGCTGCTGTCACGTCAATAGTCAGTTCATGCAGTCCAACCGTCAAAATACACGTGTTCCAGGCTATATTTAGAACAAATTCA
Organism: Notospermus geniculatus; assembly: GCA_002633025.1. Taxonomy (NCBI): domain Eukaryota; kingdom Metazoa; phylum Nemertea; class Pilidiophora; order Heteronemertea; family Lineidae; genus Notospermus; species Notospermus geniculatus. Next base: position 414,163 of record NMRB01000135.1, read on the forward strand.
TGACGTTTCCACTCTCCATGCACAAAAAGCGTCTCCACGCATAGAACCTGCGCAGAAATCTGCGCAGATGTGGAAAAACGAATTAGGCGGAATTCCGACTAATTCAATACAAAATGGTGGTCCGTGCTTGTCGTTATAGTGCAGTAGAGCGTAGCGCCACGTAGCGGAACGACAAGGAACTAGTCTAGCTTCGAAGCACGCTTATGGCTGTTATGCTTGGTGCTGTGGTGAGCTGGCATGCATGTCGTATTGTTGCACTGCAGAGAATAAATATTTGCTACAAAGCGTGCCTTAGCGATAATCAATGCCAGACGAACGACTGAGTATGGGTCCTTGAAACCAATGCATGCAAAAGCCTTAAAAAGTGCCATAGCAAATGACACATGGCTGATTTTCCAACCGATTGTGGCAAGTCGTTGGTTTTCGAATTGGACCAATCAACGCCATGAAACTCGCAGGCAATACCGGTCTATATATTTTGTATTTATAGACCGGGACCAGTCTAGAGACACAGGAGTTGGTTCAGTTCCATGCCTCCTACGATTTGGACAAAGGCGGAATGGGTACCTTTGTCAACCAGGGTTATTTTCGGACATCTTTATTTTCATCAGTTCTCCTTGCCGAGTCGCACTAAAACCAATAACTAGCGTCTCGAATTCTCGGTACTCTTCTCTCAGTGTTTTGGCTGAAGTCTAGGCGCCCAAACGCCGATCAGGGCGTGGCAAAATGACATCGTCACCATCCGATCAACGATCAGCTTGCAATCAAACTTACATGTAGATTCTATCGAAGGACGCGGTACTGCATGTGTGTATCCGGTATAACCAATGAAGAGTTTTGCATTTTCTTTCGGCGGCCACTCCCCAATAACGGTCTGCCGCGATTGGTCAATCTCCCCAAAGTGTAGTAAAGCGACACCTATTCATGATGTTCCTTGTTTTTTTCCGGTCAACCGTTCCAGTGGTCACTGTACTCAGCCAGGAAACCCAGGACGAATGCACGTGCTCACCTGCTCCATAGGTGTCTTTCCCAGGACAAACTCGGTTTTCTTTCTGTCATAGCGGGTCTATACGGATGGGTATACTTACTTATATAAAAAACGCATATAAAGAATAACCAAGACACAAAACACTTTTGAAAACTGATTTGCATTATGTGAAAGACCATTTTTTTGGACGGTGGTATATTTACACTGTCTGGACGACATGAATGTGCCCATGGCGAGTCGGCATAGGCCTACATAAGCCTTTATGCCTTTGTATTATGCACCAACACACAAATCTTCTTATATAGACTGGAAAATTGTGGATGTACTTCCCTTCAATCATAGCACCATGTAGAGCACTCGTACAAGGCGGTAGGCCTATTGTCAACAATTCATGTCCGGTGAAACGTCGATCAGTGTTCCCCGTATTTCTGAGTTTTTCTTATTGCTTCCCCCCTGACAGATTAAGCGGCACCTAACCCAACAATAACCATTCTAGGCCGCGTCTACTGTTGGGGAACACTGAGCTACAGAAACTCTCACCTATGTTACACCGGCGCTTATTAATTTGGTGGTATACATGTCTCACACTCAGAATTTGCGCGATTACAGCCACTTTGATATGCATCCAGATCGTATCAAATTATCACCGAGTAGGCCAATGGTTTTGTTCCAAGGTTTTGAGGTTACCCCCGGCGTAGTGGGTCAGCAACGGGAGGCCTGTGTATGAACCTGGCAGCCGACATAAATTCACACTCTGTGTGAGATCATGGGTGGGAGACTTGAGTGAAACCTTCTCCAATCAGTTGATCAGAAAAATCCCTCGGTGTGATAGTGATCTGAAAGAACGTACACAATACAAAATACATGTAGGGCCTACATAGTGCACTGATCTGAGCGACAATAGACATCCTGCGAAAGTCGGCCATGACAGTTCAGAAGGGGTAAACAAACCTTGGCCTAATGCACTGGTACAGTCTGCTCCTGTGCTTACGGTCTGCACAATGCACTAGGCCCAGATTTGTTTAGTCATTCTGACCTGTCATGGCCGACTTTCGCAGGATGTCTATACCAGCTATTACGCTATTTGTAATATGTGACCGATCTCCGGCGAATTTTCTGAAGAGATGAACTCGGACAGGATGCACACTATGGCGGTAAAGCTGGTAACACACATTCAAATTTTCCGAGGTCATCTCAGTGACATCATTCACCGAAATGTCTCGGCAGGCCCTCATAATATGACTTACCTTCTATACCCGGTTTGTTTCTCTCGGTGCGTTCTATCTTTCGCTTACGGCATTCGTTTATTGTGAGAATGAAAAATATCGCTGCAGAAAGGAGGGACACAGCCGCTCCGAACATGAAAGGTCCAAAATAGTCTTTGAAACGGTCATATAGCACCCCTGAAGAGAAACGTACACATAAAAGGAGATTCATAAGCAACGGACCTAATACTTGCCCTTCGCCCTCCTAATGTCCGCAGCAGGTTGTAATACAGGTGAGGTATAGGCCTACACGTAGTTCTATATGTAGATGCTCCTGTACCAATCTGCACAGCACAGCCAATAGAATATCCCGTGTCACACTGTGGCGACTTAGACGGGCGAATCCCCGCGAACTAGAATGAAATGGTCCATGGATCATGTGCTCACCCCTTTGGACATAATAGTGCAATGACAGAGAGAGGCATGTACATGGTCCATGGACCATTTCATTCTAGTTCGCGGGGATTCGCCCTCCTAAAGTCGCCACCGTGTGACCTGGGCTTTAGTATTGCCGACCGGAAGTGGTCAGGCTGGACATGCGCGGGAGGTTGCTCCTGTGCATGTCGTGGTCCACCAACCACCGACCGACACATGCATGACAAATAGTATGTAGCGTTCTTACCTGTTATAATAGGTCCAAGAAACGCCCCAATGCCGTCCGACAGCATCACAAGACCGTAAGCAGAGGTGAGTTTCTTAATAGTGAACAACTCTGACGTCACAGTGGCAAGTAGGCCGAGTTGGCATCCGAACCCGAATCCGTAGACGAAGCAGTGAGTGACTAGGACAGGGTACAAGTCACTCACGGTGAACAGTGCCATTGGAATGGCAGTCAGCACTGTTGCTAAGGCAAGACAAAGGAGTCGGTTACACTTTTTCGGGTTGGTTGCAAACGCCGAGACGACGCGCCCAACGAAACTGCCTATGCCACTGATGGAGAGCAACAGGGCGGAATTTTTTTCACTCGTTCCTCTCAGGAAGGCGTGGTCCGCAGCACCGGTTAGGATCACTAAACTTCCAACGTTCCACAATAGCTCAGAGAAACAAAAGAGACAAAATCTCCAGTCAGAAAACAATTCGACATTCAAGATCGACGGTTTTTCGATTCGTCGGATGATTTTAGAATAATACGTCGGGCGGAGAAGGAGACCGAGAGCGCAGCAGTTGAGAGCTATGCCACTCAAGACAATAATAGCACCTCGCCACGTGTAGTTGACAACTAATACTTCAATAAGAAGTGGATAGACAAGGGTCCCAACCGCGACGCCCGAGGAAGCGATGCCGTTGGCCAGGGCCCGTCTCTTGTCGAAGTAGTAGCCGAGGATAACTACGGCCGGAATGTAGGATACGCAGGACCCCATACCTGAAACAACAACAACAACATCAGAATAATAAACGTCCAGCAGGAGGAAACCAGGGTACTCGGGAAAATTGCACTCATTGCGAGTCGTTTTCTCTATGATGAGTCCACGGCCCTTACAACTGCATCCCCCCGACGAATGCATAAAGAAACTTCAAGGATAATTGCGCTGTCTTTCCCTTACCCGCTAGGACTCCAAAACTTGCATACAGCATGAATATGTTCGGAGCGAAGGAGCTGATGAAAAGGCCAACAGCCGATACAATTCCCCCGATGATGCATGTCAGCCTGAAGCCAAGGTAATTACACAGGATGCTGGCAATGGGTCCTGGAATGCAGGGAGAGGGCAGAGTATACAAAAGTTTCAAAAAGGGTGAATCAGTCAGGAGCAAAATTCAACAAGTTGTACTGTATGAGCCTAACTACCACAAAGAGACTGACTTGTTGCAAGAAGCAACTGTCATGACTGTATGCAAAGACGATGTTTGCCAAGAACGAGAATAAGCAGTCCTACCTGAGCCGAGTGCAAAACCCGCGGCTATAGCACCAATCCAGGCAGTGTTTGCATTGGTATCTTCAAAATAGCTAAGCAACTCCACATATAAGACGCCGAACGACAAAGGCAATCCGAGTGTGATAGCTTGTAAGAAAAAGCTAGCGACGAGCACCGCCCATCCGTATCCGCCATCAGGGGCAGAAAACCGTGGGACCTTCTCGGGGTACCTCGGAAAGATTTTGTCAATCAGCTGCATGCGTTCCTCCTTCAGTTTTAACGCAACGATGACGTCATCTCGAGACAGTTCGTCTGCTTCGCTACCGGAAGTTGATATCTGGGAATCACGTGACCCATCTATTGCGTCCAATGAGAGTGGATGTGGAGAAACAGCATCGACATCACTACCAGAACCTATGCTTGATTTCTGTTTAACTTTCTGCCGGTGGGCAATTTCGTTGCCTTTATGGGTTGGGGCAGACGTGGTGTCCTTTTCTCTCGTCACGCCACAAGGCTGTGGTCTTGGTGGTTCATTCATTGAATCTCTCCACTTGTGGTCTCCCCCAACGGACCGACCACCTGTCTCAGGAAGAACATGGCGTCCCTCACTTTCAGGTATATCTAGCTTCGGGCTGTCACCAACGGTTTTACTCGAGTCTTCCGGTGCCTCCTCCGGCAAACTGAACGTCACAGAATTCCCCGTCATCGGAGTGTCGACTTTCGGACTCCGATCAAACCCATCCGGTGAATTTAATACGCTGCTATCGCGTGATGTTCTAGGTTTATCTGACTGTGGTTCACCCTCAACTCTGGGCAACCCGGGGATCGAATCTAATGGCACATTACTGGAGGTTCCCTCGGGCGTTACAACCGACCTCTCAGATGGAGAACCTGATCTCTCAGATGAAGAACCCGGAGCACTATCGGGACCCGTTCTGGGAGGAATCTCTTGCGAAGTGCTGTCTAGTCGTTTATTTCCTTCACTTATCGATGGCAATGACGTATTTGAACCGATACCTTGGTCACCGAGGCTGTCAAGAAGTTGCTGGAGGCCCTCCATGGCCTTCTCCACGTCGGAATTCGCCTGCTGCGCATTCGTATCCTCCATGTTGATTGGTCCAAACAAGAAACAGAACAACCAATCAGAGCTTGCGATTCTCCGACGATGATATCAGCTCATGCCGCCAACGTCACCTTCAAAAATGATGAGACCCAATCAGTTGTTGTATGAGGCCGAGGGATAAAACGATGCACTAGACCTATAACTCATTTTGCATGTCCTGGGCTGTCATCGAAAGTATTCACTCGATACGTTTAGTACACAACGACATGCACTATTGCTGCCTGCGTACGAACACACAAATAGGCCTATAATGCACACACATGTACCGTACATGCAAATGAGCATTCGACAGTCCATTTGCCAGTGTTCACAACACGTCCTGGGAAAGAATGATATCTCTAATAGTCCGGATCGATCCCGGGACCTTCTAACACTTAAGCCAGAGATCCCAACCGCGGCAGCTCCTCTCGTGAGGCCAATAAGAAAGGGAAAATGCAGGCAGTTTCTCAAGCATCTCTCATCATGCAGGTAGGCCTAGAACAAGAGTGAGTAAAGATCGAATTCACCAGTCGTCCAATGTACTATTAGTACATGTATAGGCCTACTTTGTTTCATGTGGTTATATCGACAGATCTAGGGCAGCGCAAATTGCAGGGAAAATTTTCAGGTTGGTTGCTGGAGTATGTCGACTCCAGTAGCGCCAAATAGCCGACTAAAATATACTCACCAAGATTTCCTATCGCAGGCCACTGTTGGACCAAATCAGCCGTCATACTTCATAGAACCATACCACTGCACGGGACATGCAGGACAAGAAGCTTGATGAACGCCGCCCCAAAATTCGTTGGTAGGGTAATTCCGTGATCGAGACTGAACATTCAGCCGAGAGCGGCTGGTTAATAGAGCAGAAATCCGCAGCACTTTTTATTGAATACTAATTACTGTGCATGTATAATGAATAGTACTTCATTCCACTCTATCGCTATGCCTGTTTTGTATAAAGGCCCGCTCCTGTCTGTGAATAATTATACCTTAGACCAATAGGCCAACGTCATGAACGTTTACCATCCTTCCATCAGATGGCGTCATTACAAAGGCCGCTCGAGGGATATTCCTCTGTGAACCACACTGCATGCAAACAAAACCGTTCGTACACCGTCATGGTGGGGAATCAACTTACAACAATGTACTTTTCGAGGCTATTTTTTGTCCCTTTTTTGGTATCAACCGAATCAATACGCTCCTGGAAAGACAGAGGTAGTGTTCCGTGACACCGAATGTCGCGTTTGGCATGGGTGATTCTGTCCTTCTGTTATCACCGCGACTAACGGTCATGTTTTTCCATGACGACGCCCACAAAACACTAGAATGAGAAGTATCCCTGCTGAGAGAAAGGACACCACAGCTCCGAACATAAAGGGTCCAAAATAGTCCTTAAAATGGTCATACAGCAGCCCTGAAATAAAAATAATCACGCCCTGTCATTCTCAATGTATTGCACATACTGCAGAAGCAATATCATAAGACCGGATTTTAAGGCACTCGGCTCGTCGCAGGAAAATAACAGGGTCCCATCAAGGGGTCCCATATTCTGTGTTTAGGGAACGGCTTTTTTCTGCCGTACCTAAGCCGATATGTACGAGCTGTACGGTAGCCCCACTCACGGCATGGCCAGACCCGCCGGGCAAGGCCAGAGGATGAACTTGGTCAATGGACCCGAATAGTTACACCTACCCGACACAACAGGTCCAATGAAAGCTCCAATACCATCGGACAGCAGCACAAACCCGAAGGCCGTTGTAAGTTTCTCGACGGTAAACACCTCCGAGGTCACTGTGGGAAGAAGCCCAATCTGACAACCATACCCAAATCCATACAAGATGCAATGAGTGGCCAAGACAGGGTACAAGTCACTCACGGTGAATAACGCCATTGGAACGGCTGTGACTGCTGTTGCTACGGCGTAGCAGAGAAGACGATTGCAGTTTTTTTGGTTGGTGCCGATGGCGATGAGAAGACGGCCGACGAAACTTCCAGCGCCTGTTAAAGAAAGCAATAAAGCAGAATTTTTCTCCGTTGTCCCCCTCAAGTAGGCGTGGTCTGGGGTATTTGTAAGCATCACCAAGCTACCAATATTCCATAGTATCTCTGATAAACAAAAGGAACAGAATCTCCAGTCAGAAAACAACTCCAAATTCAAGATAGTCCGCTTTCTGATTCGTCTGGTCATTTCAGAATAGTATGTCGGGCGGAGAAGGAGACCTAGAACGCAGCAGTTAAGAACCAGCCCACTCAAGACAATCATAGCACCTCGCCAGCTGTAGGCAACCACCAATGTTTCAACCAAAGGTGGGTAGATGAGGCCTCCGATAGCTCCGCCAAAACAAGCTATACCATTTGCAAGGCTCCGCCTCTTGTCAAAGTAATATCCCACGATGACGACGGCTGATGTGTAGGATATACTGGACCCGATACCTAAAACAGAGATGAAGACACAGCCATAGAATTTTTAAATGATTTTGTTTTTACGTGGAGATGAAGACCGAGTATTTTAGTTGTTATCCGGCCACCGGCGGTGTCCTCCCCCTGTGCTACAAAAGCCTAGGCCGCCGTTTAGAACAACATGGCGGATCTTTTGCTGTATATTCGCCATCTCGACGGTGTGACGTTCCAATAGGTAGAGAGCCTATCCTTCCCTTTTCAGAGCTCAGTCTCGGTGAGGATTTTTTTGGCTGAACATATTAGTGAGCTGGCTTTATGGTATTCCCACCACAAATCACCACACTTTGAGCATTACATATTTGTTACCAATTTTTCGCCCTTTTCCTCTCACGTAATATATTGACTATTGATGCATATTCAAATCATTTGGGATCAAAGCGTGTCTCGAATAAAGAAACCGCTATTATTTAATCGACTTGGAGTTTTTTGCACGATTTTTTGAGAAATTTTCGAGGTTATTTTTGAGGACGCCTTCTGACTGGTCATATTGAATCACATGATCTCAGCGGCACACTATGCTTCTGTACAAAATGGTCGCCATTCTTTTCATCACTTGAGAAGTTCGACGCGCTGAGATAGCATTACTAACCCTTCAGCAGGTGAGTTACTAGACTTCAACTCATTCTTTTATGTGCAGCAACAGTCTCCATGCCTTATTGACAACTTAGATCATTCAAATACGTAGATTCGAACAGTCTTGTCCAGCAATCCTGATCGGTGTGTGTACACTCGCGAGCACTGTGGTATACGGTGTACATCGATCCTGTGTGTACATGTATGTATGAATGAGGCCGCCGCATGCAAGCCTGGTTTCTCTGGCCATCGCTGGCGGCGCTGACTGATTGTCACTCCATTATTTCATGTGAATTTTTCATTTTACACTCTATGTACCATTCTGTACGGTTAGAGATGAATAAATTTCATTTCATTTCCATGGAGGCCATGTTGGTCACATCGTGTGTATATTTTTCATATTCATGATTCATGCATACAGTGTCGTGGTTCTTGCCCACCAGCCACACTTTTAATCATCCACCTCAAAGGGATTTCATTCTAATGTTTTTAGGGTATTGACTTGTGACGTGAAGGACACAATTCATTTGTATTGGCCCTCCGAACGAGCTGGATGCGATAACTTTATCGTGTGAACTGCTGAAGCCTTTCGGGGGTCTACTTCAATAGGTTATTAAAGTGTGCATCATAGATCACACTACCTGAAAAGGCCGCATTTTCTTACCAGCAAGGGTCCCAAACGTCACATATAGCATGAACACGTTCGGAGCAAAGGAGCTGGCGAAGAGGCCCACTGCTGTCGTCATACCACCAATGATACATGTCAGTCTGAAGCCGAGACGGTTACAGAGGATGCTGGCGATGGGTCCTGGAATGGCGAAAACGCAAGTTGAATATCAGTCCATATAGCATGCTTGCTAATGGGGATCCTAGCTCGATAGAGGGCAGCACACCGAAACCCGGTGCTTATACAATGGACGCCTTTTGTGTGGAAAATTGATCAGGACCGGGATGTCAGTTTCATTTCAATAATTTTAACCACTGGTGACAGACACATATTGAAAAAGTCAGCGAGAAGGCGAGGTTATCAAGAACCTTTTGAGGTTGTTTACGAAAAAACGGTTAGGTACTCTTACCTGAGCCGAGTGCAAATCCAGCAGCTATGGAACCGATCCAGGCGGTGTTTGTGTTTGAATCCTCAAAATAGCTGAGCAACTCGAGGTAAAAAACACCAAACGATGATAACGGCAGTGCCACGGTCATGCTCTGTAGGAGAAAGCTAGCCACAAGGACAACCCATCCGTAGCCGCCATCAAGAGCAGAAAACTCCGGGATCTTCTCAGGGTAGTTAGGAAGGCGCTCGTGAACGAGTTCATCCTCGACGTCCATGTTACATTTTGATGTGCCGATGATACCGTTAGGCAATGCGTCGTGTCGTTTACTGTTTCTCTGAGGGGTAGCTGCAGTTGTTAGCTTCTGTGATACAGCTACCTTGGAACCAGCAATACAGGTAGGCCTACTTGGGTTCTCAGGCAGAGCTGAGTTGTATCCTCCAACTTCTTCGGTTGCCGCAGCTGACATTGCTTTGGATCTGATGCCTTCGTCTTGAAGAAGTACTTCCGTGGCCTCGACAAATCCGGCAGTTATCGAGGATCGATTCGAAATTTTCATGTCGCCCGCGCTGATTGGTCCCACGTGGAAGCATATCAACCAATCACTAGCCCCAATCCTCCGCCATCGATGAAATGAATGACGTCACTCCAGCTACAAAAACAACGGTGAAAAATATCGTCCAAAGATTAATGGCCTATACACACGGTCAAATTTTTTCATCCAATTTTCTGATTATGCTCAATAAAGGCCTACATGCGTGTTTATACATTGAAGCCCCAATAGGCCCGGAATCTGCATTTCCAAAAAATTGGATGAAAAATTGGATAGGCCATATGCCAACGGTGTTGTATTGCGTACAGTTCCCCGGTACAGTTTTGCATAGGACTATCATCCTACCTATACTGTGAGCACGCAATCATTGACCAAATAGTGTAGGTCGGTTATCACCTCGGTTGAAGCGAGCGAAGTCCATATTCTGTTCTTATCACACAACCAATCACTGGAGGCTTACATGTAGGCCTACTACTGAATGACGGACTTGTATTCCTTGGACGTTCTCCTCTGGTATACACTGAAATGAATGCAAGTACGAAATAACTGACACATTCATGTTGCTCCTGGCTAAGTTATACACCTCACCGCCAACCACAGCTCAGATGGCCGCAAGTTGGAAATGTGAACACGAGATGGCACTTTACTAGATTAACCAATCACAGGCGAGTATTCCTCCGCAGAAGTCAGGGAAAACATGTAACGCAGACTTTGATTGGCTCAAACAGCGTATGTACACGATGCCATACTATTTGAGCTGCGTCCTTCGCTTCTGCTCCACCGTTTCATTTGCATGTAGGCTATTGCTGATCGTTAATTGACGGTAACGATGTAATTTCGCCGTACTTGGAGCAAGGCAAAATTACATGTAGAAATTACAAAAAAAACTCATAGACATTTCCGTTAGATTTCCATTTATTCCGTGCAACCCGTATTGAATTATAACACGAATACTTATATCTGTATATATACACTCTAGTACATATCTGAATAAGGCTCTTTACATATTTACACCAATAATACACACTTAGATGTAGAAACTTGAGCAGGTCGATGTTCAGCTTAAAAAGATGTGTTACTGGGCAGAGCAAAATTTGTAAAATTTTCGGCCGCGATAGACAGCTGAGCTATTCATAATGAGATGAGAGTTTTGAAGAGGACAGCTCCGAATATTATTGACCAATGAGAACATCTCTTCCTGTTTGCCCCGGTGGAGACAGCTCTACTCAGCCAATAGGGCTAAATATTCAAACTACTGCTTGGAAACTAATACGCTTTGCTCATTGGCCAAAGGGCTCACCCTCGAAACACCTCGACCAATAAGAACAGCTGTCCTTGTTAGCCGAGTATATCTAATGTAAATTTAGCTCAGGAGGTAGTTTTTGCTCAACCAAATAACGCAACTTTCGTATTCAGTGTTCACATAAAATGTACATCATAAATCGAAGTACACTACATGTACATGTACGTGTAGGCCTACTACTGAGTCCTGGTCAGACGTAAATTTCTTTTGAAGTCGTCGATGTCGCAAACCGTACAACATCGGAGCGATATCTCTCGACAGAGGCCTGTATGCGGCAGTTTTAAATCTCTATGGGGGCACTCTCTGTTAACACAAAGTGGCGTCGACACTCAGAGGATAAGTGTTCCATCTATCAATAAATAATTAGTGAAGCTATTAGAATTTGGAGGTATCTCGCTATTGCTTCCCACTTGCAGTTACCAACATTGGGATTTGTCGTTATTTTTCATGCAAATGTCGAACACTAGCTTCTACATCGCGTGGTCCGACCGTCGCTGACGAAGAGCCTTCGTCGGTCTGAGAATAAACGGGCTCATCACAACCTTGGCCCCAGCAAAGGACCCGTATACGTTGGAATACGAACCTAGCCTCACTCTACAACCTCGTCCTTAAAACAGCTCTATGAGTTTTCGAAGCAACAGATATTAAAACCTTTACGCATGATTAGGAATTGGAAAACACATATGATAAAAGCACCTTTTATTGAAACACTAAATGCAGACATTGGCCGAGGACACTTCGACACCATAAAAATCTCAATTCCTTTTGAACATTTCTCCCAAATTTTTCGGACATATCCCGCCAAGTGTCATCAAGAATCCGCCAAGATACACGTAACATTAAAAGCACATAGTCCGACGCAACACTAAACATAAGATGTAGCGTCACACCGACGGAGTAACAAATAAATAATCTAGTCAATGCTATGTTTCATAAATATGGCGGAAGGCGTTCGGGTCTTGTTTGCACATGCGCAGGGACGTGCGGATGCGGGGGTGTGCTGATGCCATTCACCAGGGAATTGCGTTGGTGGAACTGCTGAGAGTTGTTGTTCGCAGACAGGCGTTGTTTATACGTCATGAAGTATTCCTCAGGCGTAGGGGCGACTTTGAGTAAGTACGAAGACTCCATGGCGTCAGTTGTCCGTTTAGCCTCGGCGAGGGCCTCCATTTCTTTGGAATGGGACGCCCCCAAATGCTGCATGTGATCTCGATGGCTTCGCGGTTGTTGGAATTGAAAACTATGGCAGTTTTGCGGCACGGAATGTCTATACTGATGCGAGTAAAAGTCGGTGCGTGTTGTCGGTGGCTGATGGGGATGGCGCCCGATAGGGTACTGTTGCGGTGAAGAATACGGATGAACCGCAGGCACATGGCTTCGCATGTGACTATGATATGGCGCCTTATACATATACGGAATGCTTTGGTAATTCACAGCCGATTTGGAAAGTTGTTCTCTGCCCACCGCCGCCATTTGTTCCCTGGTCAACGCAACCATCTGCTCACGGCTGACCGTATCAGTAGGTTGGTGAACAGCTTGAGTGATAGATCTATGCATTGCACTTTTCAGATCCGCAGCACGCCTGGTGTCTTGCATGGAGCTGTTCTGTTGTTGCCCGGAAACCTCCGTCGATGCCGAGGTGACCGCTGCGGACGTCACTCGGTGATCCACCAAATACCCCTCTGGCATAACACGGGGTAATTGTCTGTAATAATTTGGCATTTGCCTCTGAATTTGGTCCCTCTGATAATACACGCCAGGTTGTAATCTTTCCTGAGAATTATCGGCCTGGGGCTGATGTCCCTGCGTGCGTTCTGATGGTGCAGGCGGCACGCCCACAGAATCCTGGCCCACCTCCAGCTTAATGTCCGGCTTTCCCCCCACATTTCGTTCCGCTTCCTTCGGAACTTCGTTGGAAGGACAGAATTTTTCACCAGCGCCATCTTTCGGAGTATCAACATCACGTGACGTCGTCGGTTTCGATTCATCAGGCGCCATTTCCTCATCCACGTCAGCCTCGTTCCCAAGATCGTCTGCGTCGTAAATCACAGTATCGTCTGACATGACCGACTCCATATCTTCTTCCTGGTCGACATTACGACGCGGAATCTGAATATTTTCATTGATAAAATCCACCCGAACCACGGAGATGTCCAACAACTCTCGCACACCGTCATCAAGAGGTAGCAACTCAGTAAACTGTGCCTGCCGCCGGGAAATTGAACCGGTCGAGTTTGTGACATCGTCGAAACACGATAACTCCACCTGCTGACGGAAAATGGAACTACGAATCCTCTTGGTACAGACGCAGATTTTTGGATGGCGCTCCATAAATTCCTGTCTGGAGAGTTTCAGCTTTTCCAAGACGTCCCCCACCAAAACATAGTTCTTCGGCCTGAAAAAATGTCAAGAGAAACAATTTTCAGTCAGAATAAAAAATGAATTGCAATGAATGTTAAACAGAAGTTGTTCTCTTTTTCACGCCTTTCACCGCCATTTTAGCGCGGGGTTCAGGAAAATCCGGAATCGGAATCTACACTTGCCACGCCGAAACCCCGGAAGTCAGGACACTGGTTCGTCGGGGTGAAAGTGAAACGACGGGTTAGTGTGTCAAATGGTGTTTACGGCAATCAATTCATGAAAAGCTCATTACATCGCAAGTAATGACAACCGAACATTTCCGAACTCAGGAATAGACCGTTTGGAACGCTGCAGAGGCAACACAAGGCCATGTTTACGTAGGGCGAAACAATCATTGAGATGTAAATGTGATGTACTCACCCATTCTCATTCTCTAGCTCTAATTTATACGTCCTGATATGAGGTTTTGATGAGAACTCGAATTCAATATCATGGTCGCCGTCCTCTGGGTCTGACGGGAGGTCGGAGAAGATTGTAAACCCTGAATTGGTTGGATCTGAAAACAGAAGGTTTCGAATGATTTGAAAACAAGCCAGGACTCCTTGCTATATTACTACAAAATCGCGAAAGTCGGGAGTTATTCGTTCACCTACCAGAATAAAATGAAGAACCACTGAACTCCCAAGGTGTCAGCGTCTCCCCTTCTTCTTCGTTCGGACCGTTCAGGTCGGCCAAGAACCCCTTCAGGAACGCCCTCATTTTCGGATACCGTGCAGCTTTCAAGGGAGTACGACCGGAGTAAGTGGCCAAGAGTGGGTCTGAGCCGTGAGATAGTAGAAGTCGGACGACTTCCAAGTGGTCGTTGTCGACGGCGTCGTGGATGGGCCTGAATAAAAACATGGTGTGGGTACGTCAGTGCAAGCAAAAATATCTATTCTTGATGCAAGGTAAGGTAACTGACGCTTTCGACTTTCACAATTCAGCAAAGGATTTTCATTTTCCCTACCTGGTTCCGTCCGCGGCGCTACAGTTCACATTGGCACCGTAATTAATGAGATATTTGGCAATGTTGAGGTGACCTCTAACGCAACACTCATGTAAGCTCGTGTAGCCAGCGTTATCTCGGGCGTTCACTGCAGCCGTGCCAGTCTCCAGGCAGTAGATGACAACATCCTGAATAAAGAAAGGGAAGTAACGGAGTGTGTATTCAATTTTCGATGAAAAACCACAGGACCAAATCATTGGCCGCAGATTGTATTGTATGTGTTTTCCATCAGAGCCGAATTCAAAGCATGATTGGCCCTGATAGTATGGAACACTCCCGTTAACCCCATCTTGTCCAAACAAGGCTATCGACTCCGTCTTTAGCCTTGTCCGAATCATGTCATCTTTTCCGTTAATGCATAAATTATTAATGAACCTGACCCCTACTTGACCCCGCCTCCGAGCCAATCGGAACTCGCGAAACAAATCACCGTTGGACACTTTCTTTGCTCTTCACGCTCGAATTTGTAATATGAATTTTGATTGGCACGTCGATTTTCCTTCGCGCCCCGATGATTGGCTGAGGCTCTCACCCCCTCAGAAACGGGAAATGTGATGGATTCGAACCAGGCTAGATGGCCGTTAGGCCAGATAGACTGGTGAGCACCAGATGGTTAACCCTGGATGGGGTTAAAACGAGTGCAAATGGGTGAGTCAACGTAAAGTACTTTTGCCATTTCCTTGTTTTCAACAAACGCTGTTGTTGACGGAGAGGACTCAAGCCCCAGCGACGGTCGGCGAAGGAATGTCACAGTGGCTCAGCAGTCTCGTTCAATAGCCGGCCATCAACAAAGAACTCATTTCAGTCGCAGTAAATTCTTCCGGAATTGCAACCGGGTGATTTCACCGAGCAGTTATAAACTATTGGCTGATTGCATCCGGCTTAGCACGAGCATCTCACCTCGTATCCCAATCTCGCCGCACGATGTAGAATCGTCTCTCCCGAGTTTTTATTGACAACCATCCGCTTCATCTCCGGCGGAACCGGACGCGTGTCCGGTGCCTCTGCGCATGCGTCGTCGTCATGGAAATCATAGAAGCTTTCAGACTGCAAATGGAAACGTTTTTTAAAATGAGCGTGCGTGTACTTTTGGGTGAAATTTCCCGATGACACTTTTTATGTTGTAGCCGATAACGCGCTGTAAAAAGAGACACGGAACGGAAATGTTAGAATGTTAAAGTGGGAGGGGATTTATAGCAGGATGGAGCCAATCAGAAGAAAGACACTATTTCTAAACGTGAGTAATACTGGCCTACTGATTAATTTTGTTTCCTGTCAACATGACCTCTTAAATATGACTTTACAGTAAATGTATATACATGTACATTGGATCAAGCGACGATCAATGCACAGCCTGACGTCATTAACGTTAGCGTTTGCGTTTACAGCTGGCTATTTAAAACACTCTAATAACTGGCATCCACGGAATAGCTCAGCGGATTTTATGGTGTCGAACCGTGCGATGGAAACACCGTCGTGGAGCTCAGCAATCTCAAAGTATCGATCTAATGGTTAACAGTATGAGTTGACAGATGGCAGTGCGGGTCAATCAAGTAGAAAAAGGTTGACACGCACATGTTATATAACAGGTTGTGTATGAATGTATCAAGTATGTGGTCAAGTTAGCGTGAAGCCAACTGAACAATGCATTCAACGTAACTAGACCTGGCTCAGCTGTTGTTCGTGAGAATTGAAGCGGCTGGAACTCGTGTTTAGATGCGCTGGCGGCGCGTAACAAAGAAATATAAGCTGGCGAATTGATCTTTCATTGAGCCGAAGTGCACGCGGCCGGCTCATGCCGGAGACGGGAGGTAGGCAGGTCTGAACGATGTATTGACGTAAAGGTTAACTCTTTTGGTGCCGTAGCGACCTTTGCTGATGACTGCGCAGGTGAAATGGCGCCGGAAAAGAAATATGCATCGGCTGAATTTTACAACAGAGTGTAAACAACGGCTTAGGGCAATTCCGCCGAGCAGACGTTAGGAAAAAGAACGATCGTGTTGTATTTGAACGTGTTACGCAGACCAAATACCAGCAGCCATAACTATTAAAAGAAAGCACGTAATGTTATTCAGTTATTAACCAGTAATCGTTTCCTGTAGAGCTGATCGATCGGACGGGTGATTTTACACCAAAACCTTGGAGCGGAAAAACAGCTTATCTTATCCTCGGGAGATAGTTTAAAATGTCATCATGTGAAAAACTGACTTGTAAGTTCATCAACCTTTCTGCAGACAGCATTCTACGTGTCGAGTCAAAGATTTTTGGTATAGCCGGGCGCAAAATAGCCTAGAGTGTCAGTGTGCGGGCGTACTAATTAATTTTGACACCCGTCAACATGACATCTTAAACGTGATTGTATAGTATAAACAAGGTCTATACAGACGCCATTAGTAATTATCCCTACACTATACAGAGGAAGTAATACGGAGGTAATAATATCGTTACCGTGCATGTAGGTGATTTTATCGTATTTTTTTTATTTTTTATTTTATCGTATTAAGGATTAGGATGCCAGAGGGCGCTACACAACGCAACGAAAGAAACAAGGACATTAAAAATTAAAGACGGCGTCCGTTGCGCCGGCGATCTTCTCAAAGTACTTCATCACCGTTGATAAGGAAAGCAAATTATCTATAAAGACAGGAATTCCACGCGCAGACTCTCCTCTCGGCGACCTGGCGGCATCGACCGTGGCTCAAGTCAGGCTATAATTACAACGGTCGCGCCGACAAGCCGCTGTTCCAACAAATCGACAACACCCCTCCGATCTCGCCAAGGAACTTGACAACAATCGTCGGCTCGTTGAAAGAGAGCATAATCGTGCCTCGTAGACAGAAACATGAATTATTTCTATGTTCTATAGATTTATTTGAACGTCCTGAACGTCCGTATAATCGCTCTGTTATATATATTACTTGTATTTACGCCTGCGGCAGGCGGTCGTTCGCGAGTGTACAAAACTAGTCCTGTTTACTTTGTAAATCGAATTATGACGCAGTTATAGAAGCATTTGCGTGGTTAGTGGTATTTGAAGGCTATTCAACGTAACTTGCGTTCCCGGACGTCGGTGAGAGTTGTTGCAGACGACAACAATACAGACAATAAACAACGCCATACTCAAGTTCAGCCTACTGGATTCAGAGGATAAGCGTTTTTATCGCTATACTCTGTATACCACCATTTTATCAATAACTTATTATCAAGCAATCAACAAGAGAATCGCAAGAGAGGCATACGCCCGCGAGTGCACAGTGCAGTACGTATCGTTGTGAGGCCTGACCGCGCTGACACGCAAACGTCAACTTTGACCTTCGTGACCTTCAGAAGTAGGTCAAATGAGAAACCGCGTTTCATTTCATGTTATCTTACGTTACTAGGTACAAGAAGAATATCTTTACCCCAAATTGTTGCATTTCCGCGATTTCCCGCGCCAGCTTGGCCGACCTCGACTTTCGCGCTCTGCAAAACTTGATCCGCTTCGTCCTTGACCTTCGTTTCCGCTTCCCGCCAGCCTTGGCAGCAGAGTTATACGACCATTGCTTGGCTTGCTCGATCCTTCGCCGTTGCCATAGCAACCCGAGAGCAGCCGACCGAGATTTATTCCTGAATATCTTCCGCGTGTCATCGTCTTCCGCTTCCTTTCCAATATCCGGTTCCGGTGCGTCATTTCCGTTGTCAGTTTTATCCGAATCTTGCGTATTGCGTCTTTTTCCAGCTTTACGGAAGCTTTTGAGCCGTTTCGCCTTCTGGAGTTTGGCCTTGGTTTCCTCTCGTTTCAACTCTCGTTCGTAAGCGGCGTTTTTGTTGTAGGTCGTCAGCGGTGGCCCAGTTTTGGTGGCTAAAAATAGAAATAAAACATACTCCATTACTATTACAGCATTGTAATGTATTTTTCCATCAGGGCAGAAGCCAAGACATCATTGGCCTTGGTAAGTGCAGTGCGGGGAAGAGGCCATCTGATGTTACTCATGTTTCCTTGGATGAGGTCTTTTACTTGCTTCTGCAAAGGCAAAAAGTACAAGGCACCACGGATTACAGCGACGGGCTGAAAAGGGATGATTAATCCCATATAGCCCAGGCTGGATTCGAACCCATGATCTGCCACTTTGCAAAGTGGACGTGATAACCACTAGGCTCTCTTAGCAGTCATTGAAAGCGCATCCCTTGCTCCAGCGTCTCATTTCTCCCGTCGATGCGTCTGCCTGCACAGCGGAATCCCACATGCAGTTCATGTCAACTATCGATCTTCCCAGCGGCAAACANGACGTCTGGGGCCCCTCTTCCTATGGTATGCTAACTAAGGCCATGTACTGAACGTATGCTGGGGCATGTTTTTTTCAACGATTCGGAGGTCCCCATAGAATTTCTTCGAACGCACGGCATGCCCGATCCTCTTAATTCTAGCGAGATGACAGTAAGCCAATCCACGCTCCATCATCCACCCTGATAGGTTACAGGCGCGTTGCCGATTCATCACGCGAGACATGACATGATGATCGATGGAGGCGAATCGAAATTGATCTTCCGGAGGGGCGATGCACGACTGTTGGAATTGCCGACTAAATCGCCGGGATTCCTTTGGATACGCCGGAGACGTTTATATCGCCAAGTAATGCTGTGAGTAGGAAACAACACGATCAAAAACGTTCGGCGTAATCTGATAGATTAACTCTCCCCTTTCGATGACAGGCCTTCTACAGTTTGAAAAAACTTCATCGCAACTTGAAAAAATATCATTGAATCGAGAGTCGATTACGGCATCCAGAAACAACATTGAGCCAGCCGATAGAAAGCGGGTGGAAACCCGAGTCTCCAGGGAAACCTGCGCTGTCGAAAAGAATCTCCGATCACCAGACCTGAGATTCGCCAATCCGAGGGAATACACTCAATTCCTATATGGTGTGCACCGAACGATCGTCTGACACAGGACGTGAAAGCATTCACGCGCACAGTGCCATGATAAGCAGATAGGAAAATGGGTAAAAAATACGATGGAAGCCGATTACACGGCAGAATGCGACAGTCATTGACGTCATCAGTCAAGATCGTTGATCGTTTGTTCTCAGTGACTTCACTCGAGAAGGAATTACCAATTCGCAAAAGGAAATGGTGAATTGTATTGCAAACGTTATAACGTGTCACATCCGGTAGTATCTCACGAGTACACATACTGGCATTGAACAAAGAATCCCTTTGCATTAAACATTACACGGTATTTTTCTCTAGCGAAACAATACTATTGAGCGGGCATAACTGAGCGTAGCTTAGTGACGCCGGAGTACGCTGCTGAGTAGTGTCTGATTACTGGGTGTACTGTTACCCGAGGCAATTCTATCGCGAGTCGCTTTTCGATCGAAGAAAAAAAAGTTTTGTACATGCGATACACGGCGGTGATCTGTTTCAAGAATGCCTCGTTTAGCGACACCACGTAATTAAAGGGAGGCATCTGATTGGTGAATTTTAATCACGTGATTAGCTGACGGAGCCCCAAATGACCCTTCGAATATATCCTTACAGAAGCAGACTACCTACAATCAGAAGTAGCTGCATTCCTATGACCACCACTCCTTACACACCGTCTTTTCATTTAGTCTGACAAAGTTCCCTTTCTCCTTCCTTGGTCTGATCCTGCTCTAATCAAACGTAATGTACGTTACACAACATAATGTCATCAACTCTACACAATTACGACACTTACATACATCATATTACATATTCAATTGTCCACACTTAACAAATTGTATTAAAAATCTCAAATAACCCGACGCCACACCCTTCTCGACCACTTCCCGGCGGCAGTCGCGCAACCGGATCGCGCCGTATGCGGTCTCACCCGGTTATTAAATCTTAATGTATAAATGTCATTATTTAAACAAGCTCCCGGCACTGTCGATCAATTAGCTACATACATGTATTTCATGTGTAATCCCGTCGCAGCCGTTTAGGTCTGAATTCTCTTCGCTGAATAGATCGGCGGAACGGCGGAGCTGTATCTCTGGTTGCTAGGCGAGGATCTATACACTAGCAGCCCACGCCATCGCTGTTTGCAAGCGGTTGAATACGTTCGATGAGAATACGAGAGCGCGTGGGTAGAATCGTGTAACGAACTCCGTAACATCGGAAGTGTTCGAAGTTCAAAGAGTTGATTTGGTCGGGAAACGCAAGATGGCAGCACAGGTAACGTGATTTCACGCGGGACTGCAGATTTGGCAGACGGACGGATTAGATGGACACCATCACGATCAGAAGACCTAACGATCTATCCTGACGTCATATATGAATAAATTATGATAATGATGCCAAATCTCATGACAGTCCTGCCCTCCAGCGGCGAAAAAACACACTAGCCAAGAATTCTCAGTTTATTGACGACTTTTGGTTCATGTATATTTTCATTTTCGACTTAATTTACTATTGGCAGAAAAAGGGTTACAATGAAGAATAATTCTTCAAAGATCGCCATTGAAGCACTGTCTCTTCTACTGTCCAAGCTAAGCCTTGGATATATAATCACTTCCCACTAGCATGTGCCTTTAATGGAGCTCTCACGGTAAGTTCTCGTAAGCCGTTGTTTTATCACGCGGATTCCCGAGCCTAGTTCGAGGTAACCGGAGAGCCTCCTGACCATTGCGTGCGGGCTGTTAGAGTGGGTACTGAAAACGCTTGATGATGTACGTCATATACGTGTTCGTTGGGCGACTACGGTTACAAGAGAGGAAGAAAGAGCGAGAGGCGGAAAGAAATACGTCCCATAAAAGATGTAGAGCGATACCAGTGCGGATATAAAGAATAATATCGCATAAAAGATGTAATAGAGATGCCGTGCGTAAATAGCGAGGTTATTTCGTTCGCTCTATCTGAAAACGATAGCTGTAGGCGCCAAGATATGTTCTGGGGTAGACAATGTTGCTCGCACTTTATTTTTCATGTCATATGTGGTGGAAGTGGAGATACCAGAGACGATTCTACTATGATAATCATGATGTCCCTTACGTGCATGCGCGATTTGTCCTTAAGGGTTATGCAAAGTGACTCGAAATCTCGAAATTTTGATGCAAAAAATCTGACTAATAACTGCACAAATTGAGAAAAAAAGTCTCGGGGCTCCTCGGCAGCATCAGAAGAAGGGCCTCCGAACCTTATTTTCTCAATTTTGTGTGCAGTTAGTCAGATTTTTTTCGTCAAAAATTCGAGATTTCGAGCCACTTTTCATAACCCTTAAAAAGTTTCTTAGGCCATTTTTGTTTGTTGCTGGTGTGAAAGAATGGTAGTCTTACGAATGCAAGTCCGAGTTACATAGTCTGGAATGTAAACAAACAATGGTGAATTGCCCATTGAGAGACAACTAGCACAAAAAGAAGCTCAAATTGAGCAGCGCCGTAAAGGTGTTAGGCGTAAAATATCCTGTTCACCTATCCTACCCTCTATCGATTCCGGTAGTTTAATTACAACCAACTATGCAGTGCAGCCCGAGGGATATCCACAATTCCCACTAAAAAAAAAAAAGTGAAATGGCCGACAGCTCTGGCAGTTCCGTTCTCAACGCCACGAGCTACGTGTTCATCGAGGGAAAACGCCGTAGACACCATCGACAGCANGCGACTACGGTTACAAGAGAGGAAGAAAGAGCGAGAGGCGGAAAGAAATAACGTCCCATAAAAGATGTAGAGCGATACCAGTGCGGATATAAAGAATGATATCGCATAAAAGATGTAATAGAGATGCCGTGCGTAAATAGCGAGGTTATTTCGTTCGCTCTATCTGAAAACGATAGCTGTAGGCGCCAAGATATGTTCTGGGGTAGACAATGTTGCTCGCACTTTATTTTTCATGTCATGTGTGTGGTGGAAGTGGAGATACCATATGAGATGATTCTACTATAATATTGATAATCGGGGGGTCCCTTACATGCATGCGCGCGATTTGTCCTTAAAAAGTTTCCATTTTGTTTGTTGCTGCTGGTGTGTAAAGAGTGGTAAGTCCGAGTTACATAGTCTGGAATGTAAACAAACAATGGTGAATTGCCCATTGAGAGACAACTAGCACAAAAAGAAGCTCAAATTGAGCAGCGCCGTAAAGGTGTTAGGCGTAAAATATCCTGTTCACCTATCCTACCCTCTATCGATTCCGGTAGTTTAATTACAACCAACTATGCAGTGCAGCCCGAGGGATATCCACAATTCCCACTAAAGTTAAATGGCCGACAGCTCTGGCAGTTCCGTTCTCAACGCCACGAGCTACGTGTTCATCGAGGGAAAACGCCGTAGACACCATCGACAGCACACGCAAAGAACGTTTTTTCTTCACATCAGCTCAGAGGATTTTCGATCCATCAGCAGCGATGAGGTTGGTCTACAGCGCTGGGCGGACGTGAAAAACAGCACGACTTGCGCAGAGTCGGATTCGTCATATCCTGACATGGCGGTGGACGGATCGGACTACACTTCCGGTTGCACGGTGGCCGTGTGCTGCAACCTCGTCCCCGGGCTTAATTTCCGCGATTAGGGCTTATTCAGCCCTGGATACAAAACTGAAATCCCAAAGACGGGCAAACGTAGGTCCGTGGAGGTGGACTTCGACCCCATAAAACGCAAATGGATAGTTCTCATCACCACCCCAAGTCCTTTTTTATGAACAGGAAGCAGCAGTTCCCGGTCGCACTTCGCCAGGACAGGCCGACGAAAAAAAATAACAATCATCATGAAACGGCAATCGTTCCCTCAACGGCTCCCCGATAGATCATAACAGCTCGTTCCCTCGGCGTACACCACACGGCCGCCGATAGAACGTTTACACAAAGAAAGAGCCGTTAACGTCGATGTGTGTACTTAACCGAATTCTGTTTCCTCGTCAGTCGAACGGCGATCAATTTGTGAGCGTTTTATCAAGGAACGCTTTGCCGGGTGGCAATCGTTTGCTTATTATGCTCAGCGGACGGCTGGTTCGTCTGGTACGAGAGGGTTGCACACCGGTCACAAGATGAAAACCTTCTGACGGCGGCTGAATCTTCATTTTTTAGGGATTTCATATACATGTACACATACGTTTTTTTAGGTTGGATTGAGTACAGAAATATGAGTTGCAGGGCCCGTCCGATATTGGACAATTTTGCCACCATCAATGCCCTTTGAATTTGAGTATTGGCTTTTGGTAAACCTTCCTTCTCTCGAGACGATGTACCAACTCGAAGATCCACATCTGCCGCGTGTTCGCCTCTCCTGCTGCAGTCTACAACGACGGAATTAACAGCGTATCGTGGAGTACGGGTACCTAAAAAACTATTTACTGTTTTCGTTGAGAAAGAGCCGCACTCAATATTGGTTCGCTTCCAACGAGGAGAAATATTTTGCCGATACTTCTAAAACAACCGGGTGATAGCGCCGTATCTCCTTGCATATCATCGCTTCGGTAATCTTTACCCGGTTCGTGTTTTATTAGCCGAGCCTTCATTCATTTTCACCCGTGTCACCGTCTAGTCATACTTTAGTAATCCTCCGGCAATCTCGCGAGACAAGATATTACGCCGAGATTACAACTCAAAACTGACGCCTCTGCACGTCGTTCACAGGTCGCAATACGAAATTAAAATCGCGTTGAGAATATATTCTGACGTCATGAGTCAGTGTCACGTGATGTCTGTTCGTGAACGGCAGAGGAATGTGACTCGAGGGAACAGTTTCGAACGACTAATGGAAAATAATGAATTTTGCATTTCGACGCGAGGTGAGTTATAGCCCGTTGGCAGTATTGAGCGTTTACGTGGGCTGTTTTTGACATAGATTTTTTAGGAAGGACCGTCGAAGTCCGAGGTAGATGACCTCGACTGCTGTCTTTCAACCAATCTCGTTCCCAGGGTCTTCCACCTCCGTCAACCTCGGTCCACTCCACCGTCACAACTCCGCAAATTTAAGGAGAGCATGTTGCCAATTCACTTAATGACTGGTTCACAGCACCGACCAATCAGGAGGCAGGAGTTAAGCTCTGGGGACGAGGTTGTTTCTCAAGGTGGCAACACTTCCAGCACGACGTGACCATACATGTACATTTTCTATGGACAGATGTTACTACATTTCGACTATGTACGCCAAGGGCTTCAAAGGATAAACGCCTCTCACGCAATACGACAACGAGTTTTCCCAAATCCTGTAAAGGCCTGTCTACACGATCATACATTTGTTCAAAACATCATCATACATTTGTATGATGATGTCCAAGCTTGTGTGTCGATTTCTGTCTTGTGACAATGCAGCTAGAATTTTGAACATCATCATACATTGTTCAAAACAGCATCATACACTTGCATGATGATGTTCAAGTTTGTTGTGGATTTCGATCTACAGTCCAACATTCATGAACTTTGTATGATGAAGTATGATGGAGAAAGGATAATGTTGGATGCTGTTCAAGTTTGTTGGGAAAACCGTCCACACGANCTGTCTTTCAACCAATCTCGTTCCCAGGGTCTTCCACCTCCGTCAACCTCGGTCCACTCCACCGTCACAACTCCGCAAATTTAAGGAGAGCATGTTGCCAATTCACTTAATGACTGGTTCACAGCACCGACCAATCAGGAGGCAGGAGTTAAGCTCTGGGGACGAGGTTGTTTCTCAAGGTGGCGACACTTCCAGCACGACGTGACCATAAGTAAATGTACATTTTCTATGGACAGATGTTACTACATTTCGACTATGTACGCCAAGGGCTTCAAAGGATAAACGCCTCTCACGCAATACGACAACGAGTTTTCCCAAATCCTGTTACAGTAATAAGCGAGCGATACGACAACATTACAAACGGCACCGCGCCGTGGAAAAGCAATCGTTTATGCAGGCAACGCTTGAGCGGCTCTCACGACTGATTCCCGTGGGCAATTTGCGAGCCATATCGGTTCAGCGTTATCGTGGAAGCTGCCGGTGGAGCGAGGGGAATGCTACGACTGAGTTCATACGTTAACCGTCAATGGCCCGAGAAACGGTGTTAAGTCTACCTGTTAAGTGCAAGGTCATCCTCATGTTTGACGTTTATAATTTGATTTTGAATTTTTACTCAAAATTACTGCGTGTTTTAAATACGCATGTTAGTTGAGAGCTTTATATAACTGACAAGGCCTTTTGTCACCTCCGACAAATCCTGAGACGTACTGAGTTTTGATTGGTCAATGCGTGATCAACTGGCCTTGCATCAAAACACCACGAAAGATTTTCTTCACTGAAACCTGAACGCAAATCCCAATGTAAAACACCACGAAGAGAGCCGAACGAAAGAATAGAGTAGACGTTCGCGTTCGCGTTTCGGGGACTTTGCGAAACCTCTCTAATTTCCTTGCCAACAGTGCGAGAGAAAAAGACGATAAACGATCACGTTTAACAAAGCGGACTGCTCGCCCCCAAAGCGTCGATCCATTAATTTCAGAACCGAGTGTAAAGAAAGAAAGGCGATGCCAGTATTGATAGAAACG
This sequence comes from Notospermus geniculatus, assembly GCA_002633025.1. Taxonomy (NCBI): domain Eukaryota; kingdom Metazoa; phylum Nemertea; class Pilidiophora; order Heteronemertea; family Lineidae; genus Notospermus; species Notospermus geniculatus. The sequence goes on from NMRB01000135.1 coordinate 440,182, forward strand.
ATGTTTACTGCCATTCTAGTAGTCACTTATCCCCCCACCGCTGTCGGCGCCGGAAACAGTCGGAGATGTAATGGTTAAACAGGTGCGTTTGTCTCGGAAAATATTACAGGTTGAAAAAGATCGTTATCACGAATACATCGAGGTTTTTCTAGGCCTACTAAGTCGTTCTGTTTCGAATACCGACCCCAAAAGACTTGGTTTCGTAGCTTTAACAAACGTTCGAGTGAACGAGACCCCGCTGACGGAATTCCACGGGGCGAAATAATACCTGGCTGGTTTATGTAACCTGTTTCGTGAGATTGTTGGCAATGAAAGTAGGGTAAGGCCATCCGATGCCGGGATCGATCGCACACATTAAATATGTGTCAAAAATAAACACAGTCGTTGAGAAACGAGAGTCGTTAGTTAACGTGGGCACCATGGATTGAGTTAAAACCGCCGATAAATATCAAACCGTAAAAACTCAATATCCAGTGCAAAAACTAGACAGGTTTTGCACAATGTAAACACTTAAACATCGCGCGCCACGTGATAAGTGGATTCAACTTTTTTGGAATAGAAAACACCACGTTTTTCAATGGCACAACGCAACTGAAAACCATCCCCACGTAATTGGACAAATGTACTGTAAACTGACACCACGGAAAGGGCGCAGGACTACTCTACTGCGCATGTGCTCACCTCCACGAAGGCCATCTGGTACTTCTGTCATTATCCCCAGTATCAAATTCACGAAACAAATTTTGCCAATTTAGTTTTCTTTTTCTTCAGCGCGGATCTCGCCGGAAACGATAACGCAGAAAAGTAGAAAAGACGCAAAAAGCGTTTCTTGCTGGTGGCAAGACATAAAGCTAGACAATTAGTCGTGGTACCGTCAGGAAAGCGGGAGTGCAGGTACGGGCGGTTATAACCGCAGATAAAGACGTACAAGACGTTGTTATTCATCATCTCTAGTCGCGGACTGACGAGATCTCGAGTCGTCGCCAAGAAAGACGTTGGGCGGCGCTGCTGTCGAGACGAACTCGAATCGTAGCTAAGAAAGGCATTGGGCGGCGTTGCAGTCATCAGGACGATCTTGAATCGTTGTCAAGAAAGACGTTGGGCGGCGCTGCAGTGGTCAGGATGATCTGGAGTCGTAGATGATACACGACGTTGCAAAAATTAGAAGAGATGGGGAAGACGCAAAAAGCGATGGTCTGCAGATCATCTTTACGACAAGCGCCACCCAACGTCTTCTCAGCTATGACTAGAGATCACCCCGACGACTACAGCGCCGCCCAACGTCTTTCCTATGACTCGAGATCACTTCACAATGACTACAGATCATGAATAACAACGTATTTAGTTCGTAACGTATCTATTTGCGAATTGTGACCGCTCATAAGCGCACGTGGACAAAACAGCTTGCCCCAACTCGCCACGCAGCACACCGAATCCAAGTAAACTCGCATCTCTCTAATCCCAGCTACATATCGTGAACGCCTACCTGGCAATTAGGCGGTCCTTTGATGACTCTAAGACGTGCCGTAGTTAAGGTAATGTCGATTTCCCTCGCCTTAGAAAGAAACCTGCTGGGTGCGTGACTACAATGTTAATGACCTTCGACGTGACCTTGAACTTTTGAGGTTCGATTTTCTCTGACCGGAGACCAGGCAAGTTCAACCTGTGATAGGTAATCTCGCAGGGTGCAGAGGGAGGGAGCCCAAGCCTAAGGCGGCGGGTTGGATTCCGGCGTCCGTCGACGGACAGGGCATATTCTAAGATATAATATGCCCCGCCCGTCGTAATGAAAGAACGGGCCATATTACATATGTATATCTTAGAATGCTTCAGACATCGTTACTGCAACGAACTGCTTTCACTCTGAAAGTGACGTCGATGCTTTTTAATTTCAACGGCCACAATGTGCGCGTAGAGGCGATGCCTTTTCCGGAACGTTAATCCGAGATCGGGAAAATACATTTTGTAATTGAGTCAAATCCCCGAGAAGTATACAAACCTGACGGTGGAGAGACGCCACCACGATATCGAAGAAATTACTTTACCGCGAGGTGAATTCAATCACCCCACCACACCATACAATCGGCAACCCGGTCGCCAATCTTCCTCCACGCGTCCTGCTTTTATCCACCTGATTGCATCTGGTCGCGTATTCCGAGTTTAATCCGCCGGCAATAATCTAATAGCTACTTGTTAGGCATTCATCCGGCGTTACCGCGGTACCAGTCATGTCACGACGGGCCCCGCGAGGCGTGGACTGCAGGCGACCATTTCTCTAATTTCACTATGGTTACGCCGCGTAAATGAATTCGACAAGGTTTGGAGCGAGAGCTGGAGACGCAGTTAACTTATATTCTTTTTTGTATGCACTATTAGGGAAACACATTGAAAGGGTCTTTAACCCCCTCATTACCTAAGGCACACTTCCGAAACGCGCAGCTGCAGCTTCTCAGTTCGCCGCTAGGGGCCGCGGCAGTTTTAATCTTTCTGGCTAAATATGCGCCGTAGATGTTGACTTTTGACTTGCCGGCCAAAATTTCATTGTATTAATATTTCCTTGTACTTTTCAAGTAATGGAAATTAATAAAGAAACTGAAACTGGCTAGTAGACCGTCTGACGTGCCATGAGTACGAGACGAAGATGAATAATGGACGACGCACTCCGCGGCCTCAAGGACGGCCGTAGGCCGGGTAACAAACGAGGGGCAGGGAAAGGCCGTTGCCGGGCTGAGAGAAATCATAAAAGAGGGATTTGTTGGTCGATACTGGGTCGATTCATACGCTCGTGTCTCTGCCAACCGGACCAGCAGGCGGCCTTGCTGAAACCTAGGCGATCTCGATTGGAAGATATTTTATGTTTGACGTGTCGATAAATTTCTCAGGCAAAGCGAATTTATGAAAGTCAGACAATGGGAAAGTTAATCCCAAGATCATGCACGAACGGGCGAACGCCATTTTGCTGTACTGCACAGGCGGCACCTAACGGCGGGTTTAAGAACTAGGAGTGGCATACTGTGGATTAAGGAATTGATACCGAACTGGAGGTATTGGTTGTCTCACCAAACCCGCGAGGGTGGAGCTAAAATGCAGACCTAAACCCGAGGCGCTTCGCCGAGGGTTTAGGTCGGAATGACAGCTCCACCCGAGCGGGTTTGGTGAGACGACCAATACCGACAGTGAGGTATCAATTTCTATTCTAAACCACCTTTCCATAGACCTTTCTGGCACTAAAACATTCATAGGCCTATTCAGTTCAGTGCGATTTGACTGCAAATAGGCCTATTTTGAGATGTTCAGAGTCAATCCGACCCGGCATCCGGCTCCGCGGATGACGCTACGTCGATGACGCGACGTCACTGTGTAACAACATGTACATCGTGCCTACATCGTGTACATCGGTGTGCAGCGCTAGGCCCAACAAGCTGCAGGAGCCGAAATGAGACAGNGCGTAAATGAATTCGACAAGGTTTGGAGCGAGAGCTGGAGATGCAGTTAACTTATATTCTTTTTTGTATGCACTATTAGGGAAACACATTGAAAGGGCCTTTAACCCTCTCATTACCTAAGGCACACTTCCGACATGTGTAGCTGCAGCTTCTCAGTTCGCCGCCAGGGGCCGCGGCAGTTTTAATCTGGCTGGTAGACCGTCTGACGTGCCATGAGTACGAGACGAAGATGAATAATGGACGACGCACTCCGCGGCCTCAAGGACGGCCGTAGGCCGGGTAACAAACGAGAGGCAGGGAAAGGCCGTTGCCGGGCTGAGAGAAATCATAACAGAGGGATTTGTTGGTCGATACTGGGTCGATTCATACGCTCGTGTCTCTGCCAACCGGACCAGCAGGCGGCCTTGCTGAAACCTAGGCGATCTCGATTGGAAGATATTTTATGTTTGACCTGTCGATAAATTTCCCAGGCAAACCGAATTTATGTAAGTCAGACAATGAGGAAGTTAATCCCAAGATCATGAACGAACGGGCGAACGTCATTGCTGTACTGCACAGGCGGCACCTAACGGCGGGTTGAAGAACTAGGAGTGGCATACTGTGGAGGCGGCACCTATGGGCGGGTTTTAGTACTACGAGTCACATCACGATGGTTAAAAATCCATTTGTAGAACCTCAGTTCTTTAGGACAGACGTCTCTGCCAGCCAAGGCAATTTTCGTCTGCTCCCNGAGGCTAATGCATTATCCATTGAAAACAAGGCTCACTGTGACCAAGGTGGTTTAGAATACGGCACCCGCCATGTATGGGCGGGTTTTAGCACTACGAGTCACATCACGATGGTTAAAAATCCACTTGTGGAACCTCAGTTCTTTAGGACAGACGTCTCTGCCAGCCAAGGCAATTTTCGTCTGCTCCCTCGATGCTAAACAATTCAACGGGCGGTTAAAATGGCGCTGTTTGATTCGCCGGTGAGTTGTGTGTCGCAAGTGGAATCGTTTTCGCTCTCATGATTTCGACGAGGCGAGCCCCAGGAGACGACGGAGGATCGATGGCTATCTAACGTGCGTCGCCACATTGCATTTCCACACAGATAAATCATTTTACGGGACTGAGCATGATTAATTTACCCAGCCTTTCTGGGCATGCGGATCCGTGCTCTCTGGAGCCGGATGTGTTCGGTATAGGGTATTCCGAGATGACCTGGGATACAAGGCCACGTCGCCACCTGCAACATATCCGAGTATAAGGGTCCTTGCGGTGGAGGTGGAGACACCGTTTCGGCGGTCCGTTGTCCGCAAACGACCGGAGTCAACAGAAATCTGATGAAAAAGGATTATTTTTTCAACCTACAGAATATCGCCACTGGGAGGCGCTGTGTGCTGTTGTACCTCTTTTTCCAACGTTTCCGCTCGCAGCGCCGCCCTGTCGGGATAAAAACGCACAGCGGGTTCTTCATCGATCTCGCTCGTTAACGTACACGGCGAACTCAGCAACTTTCGATCCAATGATTCAAAGCAGTTCAAAGCTATTGAAAGCAGCCGGCGATTTCAAACATGATGTTGATTTCTGGCTGAATAATCAAACTCATCATGCATCGATTCTAGAAAAAAATGTAGTTACGTGGCGCCAACGTTCTTAAATATCGACGGTAACACCGTAAAGGACTAGGCCTACATGAACGAGGCTATAAATGCTGATGTGCCGAAGTCCACACGCACTTTTCTGCCCGAGTTCGCGGCGGGAATTTAATTGTGTCTACGGCTCCAGTTCGGCGTTATCGTTTTTCAAATTCCACTCGCGTCCGTAATTTATAAGTGAGATTCATTATCTGGGTATAATTCACGCTCGTACTCCAAATTCAGACGCCACGGTTTTAATTGAATTGTTTTTCATTAGACTCGTCGTAGTATTTCCATGGGATAGCGATCAATTTTGCCTACACATCAAATAATCCAATAAACCCGAACATTAACGCTTTTCTACGAGTTAATAGCGTCTCCTTACCCCACGGCCGCAGTTAACACTTTCCTGCTCAGCGGGCATTCCCCCCAGGGCTATGGGCGGTTAAAACCGCAAATAAAGACGTTACAAAATATACAGACGACGTTCGGTGGCGCTGCAGTCGTCAGGACGGTCTCGGACTATGACGTTATTTCCCGTGCCGAGGTTTATAACACACAATGTCTTCTGTAATCTCCGCGAGGATTTTTCTGTCGAAGACATTAACGTTAATGGTGACGTGGGGCATTTAGCCCATACGAGAATCCGGAGCCAAAGGCAATCGGCGGAAAGCAATTAACCAAAGTAAAAAAGGTCAAAACTGTCGTAGAACGAAACATGCTACGCCGTGGAGACAGGTTCACTGCCGAATACCGACGCAGAAATCGTTAACGCCCGGAGTGTCTCACCCGTAGTCCGCGGCCCTGGCTGCCGCCAGTGTGCTATTCATTAGTTATTTATCAGAAAACGGAGCTTGTCGCTATGCGTACTCATGCAAATCGTCGATGGCGTATAGGTTTTCGATACTCGTGCTAGGATGTGTTTGGAGATTGGCGTCGGGTTGTGACGTGTGACGTCATTACCGGAACGCAACAAATATTGGCTCTGATTGGTCAGCATAAAAACGCGATCTCAAAAAGCAATTTGTGATTGGTCGAGTACAATATCGCTGTAGTTTATTCAGCATCTTCAGTAAGCAACGGTCAGATCCTCAAGGAACTGGTCCGCCCAAAGCATTTTTTTGTTATCACGTGGATTACAGGAGATTTCCTTCAGGACATGTAGAACGCCACCGACGAATATGAAAAAATCCGCACCTGTTTTTTCCCTAGGTTTCATAAAATGCTTGCGGCGTTTGCCGCGCTGACAAGGCCCCGGGCACAACCGGCAGCAAGACCGCGACGCGATATGAATGGGAAAGTTGAGACCCTATGATAAAACGTCACACAGGACAATGCAGTATCCATCATTATGGAATCCGAGGGTACTTTTTTTATAATACCGTGTTCCCAGAGGGAAAAAGCGGTGCGTTTTCTATCAGGGAGTGACGATCACAGGCTGTGATCATGTTACACGATGTTGTCACGATGAACAGGATCAATAGATGGGTCTTCATGACTGGTGTGTGTTGCGGAACCCCTGCCTCCTCCTCCCGAGTTTGACGGCCGAGCACCATAAGCCGTTCGGTGGTTGCCCCCCGATGGCCATTGAGATCTCCCTGAGGACCACAAATCTGTAGGTTCCCTTATGTCACCGCATCCTAGCTTGATCTGCGGTTGTATCGGCAAACCCTTCTACGCTCAACCATACCTCTGCTGAGATATTCTCCACAACACCGACAACATAATTAATATAAAGTCCTATACGGCACTCCGTTTTCCAGTCAATATTTTTTCTGGCGTGTGCAAAATTTACAATGACCCGAGGAAAATGTGGCCATGTTGTTGGAAAATCTATAGAGAATCGTGTCAAGGGGCATCTTCAAAGTTCAAGTGCAAGACCAACACCGAACACCCGACAGACGGCGACGTCGTAACTCTGTATCAAGCGCCAAACCTGTCACGGTGTTTTGTTCGCGAACACGACTAGTCAGTCCTTCGCATCCGCTCGAACAATAGCGGATAATCATCTTTGCTCAAATTAACGCCCAGATCATGAATAATTAATTACGTTTGCCGGGACATTTCCCAATCGACACTTCTCCGACTGACATTTGCGCCCGTGGGCACAACTCCGGTCATATTTGCACCCTGTCTGTCGGTGTCCGATAACACGCCCTTGTTTCGTCCCTTCCGTGTGCACATGGCGTTTATTGCCGTGCCTTTATTTGCGCGGCGTTCTTACACCACGACTAAACCAGTTACCCAAGCGATAGACGCACGGCGTCCACTGTATACTCAGACAAATCTATAGAAATTAATAGCACCCGGGGAGCCTAACAGTGTGTGTTATACGGTCGTTATTATTCTGGACTCGTATCTCACGGCCTCCCGTCGTCTTCGAAGAAAGTACCAAGTGAGCGGTAACCCGTCCTGGTGTCACGACCGACAGTTCCGGCGGATACTTCAATGCTGCGCAGAACACTGGATCTTTTTTTCACAATCACAACGGGCGTTAAGGCTCTGGGTGGTTAGATCCGCAAATATAGACGTCACAAAATAAAAGACGTATCTGAAGTGGTGACTGACAAAGACGTTGGGCGGCGCTGCAGTCGTTAGGACGATCTCGAGTCGTAGCTAAGGCAGACGTTTGGCGGCGCTGCAGACGTCAAGGATGAACTCGAGTGTTTCAAACTTTTCTACTTTAGCAACGTCTCTTTAATTAGCTCCGAATCACAATCATCAAGACGACCGCAGCGCCACCCAACGTACTTTCTCAAGATCACGACTCAGTTACATTACAACCTCGTGTTTTGTAGCGTCTATATTTTGCGGAGATAACCGCCCATACCGATGTTGCATCAAAAAAATCGCAGTTGCATGAATGTCGTTGAGATTGCCCTGTGGGACATGTACAGGATCAAGAACGTATATAAAGACCAGGGGCCTGTTTCATAAAGTGACTTTAAGCTAATGGTACCTTTAACCAAATGGAAAATGCATTGAGTTAATGGTACCATTAGTGTAAAGTCACTTTATGAAACAGGCCCCAGGTCGGCTGAACTATAATGCCACTTTTGTTTGCCTGGTTGTTGATTGGCGGCGCACTGGGAGAGCGACAGCACCGACACGATACGAACGGA
>NMRB01000135.1:448451-462209 GCA_002633025.1 Notospermus geniculatus
GTTCGCGAACACGACTAGTCAGTCCTTCGCATCCGCTCGAACAATAGCGGATAATCATCTTTGCTCAAATTAACGCCCAGATCATGAATAATTAATTACGTTTGCCGGGACATTTCCCAATCGACACTTCTCCGACTGACATTTGCGCCCGTGGGCACAACTCTCGTCATATTTGCACCCTGTCTGTCGGTGTCCGATAACACGCCCTTGTTTCGTCCCTTCCGTGTGCACACGGCGTTTATTGCCGTGCCTTTATTTGCGCGGCGTTCCTACGACCACGACTAAACCAGTTACCCAAGTGATAGACGTACGGCGTCCACTGTATACTCAGACAAATCTATAGCACCCGGGGAGCCTAACAGTGTGTGTTATACGGTCGTTATTATTCTGGACTCGTATCTCACGGCCTCCCGTCGTCTTCGAAGAAAGTACCAAGTGAGCGGGAATCCGTCCTGATGTCACGACCGACAGTTCCGGCGGATACTTCAATTCTGCGCAGAACACTGGATCTTTTTTTCACAATCATAACGGGCGTTAAGGCTCTGGGTGGTTAGATCCGCAAATATAGACGTCACAAAATAAAAGACGTATCTGAAGTGGTGACTGACAAAGACGTTGGGCGGCGCTGCAGTCGTTAGGACGATCTTGAGTCGTAGCTAAGGCAGACGTTTGGCGGCGCTGCAGACGTCAAGATGAACTCGAGTGTTTCAAACTTTTCTACTTTAGCAACGTCTCTTTAATTAGCTCCGAATCACAATCATCAAGACGACCGCAGCGCCACCCAACGTACTTTCTCAAGATCACGAATCAGTTACAACCTCGTGTTTTGTAGCGTCTATATTTTGCGGATATAACCGCCCATACCGATGTTGCATCAAAAATTTCGCAGTTGCATGAATGTCGTTGAGATTGCCCTGTGGGACATGTACAGCATCAAGAACGTAAAGACCAGGGGCCTGTTTCATAAAGTGACTTTAAGCTAATGGTACCTTTACAATGGAACCATTAGTGTAAAGTCACTTTATGAAACAGGCCCCAGGTCGGCTGAACTATAATGCCACTTTTGTTTGCCTGGTTGTTGATTGGCGGCGCACTGGGAGAGCGACAGCACCGACACGATACGAACGGACAATCGATACCCGTCTGCCAAAGCAAACAGTCGATCTGTGGATTCCCTTGGGGAAAGACTGAGGTCAGATGCAACCCAGGACGCTGGGATTGTTTTGCAGAAGTGATCAAAAATTTTACGGTGGTTGAATCACATTCGTAACAATGACGCGGTATTTCATTGTGCAATTTCCGCCGCCAGAAGGTTAAAAAGAGATACACTCGCGATTTCGCCGCCGTCTTTGTGCATAATTGCCCTGAAATCTAAAACTGAAAACTCCGTACTCGTGCCGTGGCGGAGCCGTGGAAAGGTCTCATATTTCCGCAGTGCATTTTCGATTTCCTGCGATGGCCACAACCCGTAATTTACTGAATCCTAACGATCATCCGTTAAGCAACTTTATCCAGCATTACTGGGGCCGAGCCTGGCTTACGATAAAAGACAGATCGATATTATAAAAGCTGCACGTACTCTCCATTCCAAAAATTTAGTGCGGCAGGTTTTCGGCAGATTTCTCCGCAACGGCTGGGCCAAATTGACATACAATACATCAATCGATTTGACTTTTTTTACAGCTACAGGCATTATCACTTATATTTTCCCAAAGAACGCGACATTGTCTCACAAAGTCGTGTTTATGGCGGAAATGGCGGCCATTTTGAAACCCGCAATGCATCACGTAGTGTAAAATGCATGAATACCGTGGCGAAATGAAATGGATTTTGTGAAAGGGATCCGTTACGTCGAGAAATGTAGTCTAAACGTCTCTAGTACTAAGACTACGCCCGTGAGGCTAATAGCGATTAATACGGACGGATCGATAACCCAGCTATACGGTACGTCATGCTCGGGAAACGCGAGCGAGCGATTTGTAAGCTTTTCCTTCGAGATCAAGAATGAATAATACATGGACATGAGTATTGTCAAATATAGGAACTCGGCGTGTATACTGAGAATGGTTCCGCCGTCTGTCGAGGTCGTTACAAGTGTAAATATCACAATGACATTTTAGGTGAAAAGCTAGTATTTGCCATGCGACAGTTTTTANTTCAGAGCCTATATACTCATGTAGATACATTTCTATTGGCCCAAATTGGGCGGAAAAGGTAGGACTAAACCAATCACAACTTGCTTTATAAAGAGTTCGTGCAGAAAAGAACTGAGGTCCAACAGGCTACGTGCAAACTCACTTTTATACATGTATGTAAAACGATTTTCCACTCACAATAAGCAAGACACAGCTTGGGGAGAATGGGTCAATAATGTAGGAATGGATTTCCGTCATTTAGGTACCGACCCCAACGTTTGTAACAGCGCATATCGTGAGAGGCCGCCGTTCAATAGGCGCGATAATCCGTGGACAACGCCTCGAGACATGCGGATCACGTTCCGCGCTATTCAAACCAGGAGAGAGAAATAAGACGAGAGATAATCACGACTGGCACGCAAGCAGAAGAATTAGCCATATAAGATATCCACCATTCAAATTTGGCCGAGGGAAATTCGCCTCGCGATTTTTCCACTCGCTGTTTATCAGCGTGAAGGAATAGAAGGAATGCACAGTACATATATGTACAGGCACTGACATAGGTTGTAGGCCTATGACGTCGGTGTCTCGGCTGATATCAAATGGCACGTAGGCGTAGGCCTACAGAGCGACATCGGAGATGCACAGTGGATCAGTGCGAAACTTTTTTCAATACAAATTTGCTGCGATTATGAAAATGCCACAGGCACCGCCGCCCATAAGGATGTCCGTTTCCAAGAACTCCGCGATGGCCCGTCTGCAGCGTCCTGTGACATTGTCCATTCATTGGGACATGTCATTCCTTTATGACGGGAACTGCGGAGGTCTGATGTTTGAAATGAAAGAGTCTGCTCTCCCCACGCCCCTTTAGTACCCTCTTGAAGCGGATACAATACCGACGACTGATACAGTATCCGCCGACCTGATGGCGGAACACCGCGATCGTCACGAAAATTTCCTCGCTTAGAGAAAAGAGTATATACGAGAGGCGATCAAATCTACTGCCACGCAAGTCAAACCAATTTACCTAAAGTACATCATGACCTACGGATTCCATTATACTGATAGATTTACGGATACAGGGAGTTTAGATATGATGGTGGGTGTATCGCCTCGTATTCCCACGGCTATTTTGTTCAAACTCTAGCTGAATAACACGCCTCGCTGTCTTAAAAAATAAAAAAAAATACAGCAACCGAGAAAGGTCACTCCGGATTTCCGTGAGCTCTTTGTTATCAAAATCGACACTTTCCGATTATCAAGGTGCCATGTTGGATACAAGTAGTTCTGATCCGGAGTCACAGGGGCGGTCCCTAAAGGCTTTATAACCGTATTTCTGACCGCTCGTTTATATGATCTAGCCGACGGTTCTCTACAGACAGAAGTACAGACTGGTCCGTCAATGAATAATGCAGACTCGTCTCTCGAAGTAATCAAGAATTCCTACCTACATCGACGCTAGATTCGTGTTAAACACGACAAAATGAGTGGTAATGGCTGTATTGTACAAGCAGTAATGTGGGCGAGGCGATCAAGAATAGACCTGTATACGAGGAAACCGGATATGCAGCTATGACAGGAGGATCGGGACTCACCGTCAGAATATTGACACGAGTGCCGAGCGCCTAATAAGGCATCTCTATAAACAAGGAGGAAACCGGGGTGCCCGCGGAATCTGCTTTGTCAAAGACGGTATCCATCTCTATTAATGGACCGAACGGAACTCGAACCCGGAACCATAGACGTGACAGGTCCCAATGATTTTACTGCGTCACTCTGACAGCCCACACAGCCGCAACAGCCCAGACAAAAAGAAACAATATTTCATTCACAAGATCAGAACAGATTAAAAACATAAAATTTTTAAGGCTTGAGTAAAACGGCGATGCCGTTTTAAACCGAAAAGGGTTCCGTATGACAGGTCCAAACCTCTCAGGAATCACAAGAGAGTGCCTTGCGAAAGGTAAAGATGACGGTTAATGCAGCGGAAACTCTGCTACCAGCCAACGACTGTTGTTTTGAGTAGCAGCCCCCGAGCCGGTCCCCAGGCATCGTGATTAACGGTGTCTGCCCTGACATTAATGTCGATGTATGACTTAAACCCAGCATCGATCGATGGTAAAGGTCGGCAGGAACAGAGACGGACGCCAGGCAAACACACCGCGTCACACGGCGTAAGCGCTTAAAATGCCATTTCCTACGGGATACTCGGAATGCTCGCTGAAGAAATAACGACATAAAGAATGTGGACGTGCTTTGCAGCGATTGGGAAGGCAGGCGCCGGATGTAAGGCTTCGGAATACGGGCATGACGGGTGATTTGCTGAAATGTACATGCGAAGTCGGTTGAATCAATTTTGAATTGCGGGGATATTATTGGGTTTTGAGAATTGGTTTTTCGTGAGTTGACTTCACGAAGTCGATGTGGTGAATTCAATCGCTTAAAATGTCGGGCTTGAAAATCAATCGGGGGTCGAACCCGCCACCTCATTGGTGCCACCCGCTAGTGTTGCCACTGCGCCACTCCGACATCTCACTGGAATAGAGACAAGCCTGCCTCCCGTATGTACACCAGGAGCAAAAATCATACACAAAAACATAATTTCATTAATTAAGCATAGACGTCATCGAGCGACTGCGCTCATTTCGCGAAAATCGCTCGTAATTTATCACTCAAATTGCTCGATAAAACCATAAACAATTGCCGGGTATTCCAAAGTCAATTGCACCGCGAATTCCCATCCCGGAGTAAAAATCCAGCGCGTCATTACCCAGTCAAGCAAACGAGTTGATAAACGAGAAGACGACGGGATCAGCATTTCCACTTTATTCGCGGTCGACTCGCTCGGATATCCGGCCCGGCGTATTCACTCACCATCACCGCTCTCTCGCTCTGTCAACGGTTTCACACCCGATAGCACCAGAGATAGAGGAAAGAACACACGAAGAAAATTCTTCGAATTACCGGCAAAAAGCGGTTATATTCGCAAGTTGAGAGGTTGTTCGTCCTTGTGACGCGATCTAAAGTCGGCGCTGAGAGAGACGTTGGGTGGCGCTGCAGTCGTAAAGATGATTTTGGAGGCGCAGCAGATCTCACCAACTCTTCTAATTTTGTAACGTCTATATATCATCAGATCATCCTTACGACTGCAGCGCCGCCCAACGTCTTTCCTAGCAACAACTCGAGGTCGCCTCAACAACTGCAGCGCCACCCAACGTCTTTCTTGGCTACGACTTGAGATCGTATCAACGACTGCAGCGCCCCCCAACGTCTTTCTTAGCTACGAGTTGAGATCGTCTCAACGACTGCAGCGCCCCCCAACGTCTTTCTTAGCTACGAGTTGAGATCGTCTCAGCGACTGCAGCACCGCCCAACGTCTCTCTTAAATGCGACTCGAGATCACATCATAACGACTAAAGTGAGAGACCATGAATAGTAACGTGTTTATTTGCGGTTTTAGCCGCCCATAATAGCCCTCAGGAACTGACAGATCGTAGTGTCTATCGATCTCCGATCGGGAAGAGGCGATGACGTCACCCGTCGATTCAGAAGAAATTTGCCAAATTTGTTTCCGGCAGGTGCCAGCGCTGGAATCGGCACGTTGGTGATGAGACTAAGCTAGTTTATTTCCCGGGTTTATTTCCCAGTGTGGCGGGATAGTCTGGAACATTTTTGTCTGGTCTGTGCCTAATCGCTTCCTATCGAAGATATTAAATTTGACACGTTATTCGTTAAAAATTAAAAAACATGAATCTCTCTATGAATATATTCCGACGGCAATATTCCCCCTCCAGTCACTCGAGCGCGTGTGGTAGTTTCAACTCGATTGTGAAGTCCCTGGTGGCATTTATATTTATGGACTCGTCTGAGTGCGACGAGTGTCGATAGATGTGTCGTTACTGCCGTATGTTGTGCGTATATGAGATGAAATATTTAGAGGATGTGGTTGAAGGGAGTCAGTGCCGCGTGACTGGTGAGAATGGCGCAGTGGAAACATGGGCGCCTGTCACCTCGGGGGGTTGCGGGTTTGATCCCCGGTTGGACCATTCTTCGTTCTGTTGGAGAGGGTGACTCTCCGATTTTCACGGTGAACATGTTGTCGTGTGTATTTCACTTCATATTAAGAAATTTATAGACGATTCTTATGATAAAGTGTATTTTTACAGCATGATGTGAAAGTCAATACCGTCCTGCCCGCCACAAAACAAGATAAAGCGCTCGAATCTTCTACGTTTTGCTTTTGTAGGTGAATTGTCACAATCAATCCTTCCAAACAATTGTTATAATAATATTCCCCGCGAGCCATCTCATCCGCAGACGACCTACAACTCTCCTTGTATAAATAAAAGGAGACGCGGCCGAGAGTGCTTGACAGAACCCGGCGTTGATCGATTGGTTTCCCAATGCAATAGTTCAACCGAGTCCCCAGGGTCTATGAATGTATTCCCGATCAATGCAATTAGTGTACATCGATACCCCTGGTTGCGAGTATCGTTAACCGAAGGATGAATTTCCTCATGACGGCGAGCGAGGGTCAGGTGAACACGGATGACAGATGGTATGTCCGGTAGGATGTGTGACGTCACCGATCACGTGATCGGAGCGGAAATCATGCAGCCAATTACGACAGATAAGCGGGGTCAACAGTTTCAGATACTTAAATGTTGAAGACTCGGAGGCGTCGCTCTTGCCCGGCAAAATATTTCACCAGAAACAACCAAAGACACAAAACCTTCGACATTTTTTAAGGGAAAATAGATGAGGCATCGTAAATAATGATTTATTCATCCTGTCCGTGACGGAGCCGTTATGTGACCGGACGGGCAGAAAAACTTGCTTGATTTTTATCTCGGGGGACGGAGCGTAATTCCTGAGCTTTATATTACCGAGCTGAGCTACGATCCCATAAAGAAAGCATTTAAGAGATCAATAGTGCCATTTTTCTTGTGAGAAGGTGTTGCTGGTACAACGATCTACACGCTGTGCAGACAGGCGACTGACGGAGTGTTCACAGCCGACACCTACGCTGTGTTTTCGAGCCAACAACAAAGATTGCAGGAGGAAAAGGAACCTTCCCAAGCCTTGAAATTCTTACTAAACATGCTAAATGAGTTAACTTACCCGCCGCCTGAGTCCTCGTTCGCGTCTCCAATACATCGCCATCTGCCCCTTTTTTCACTTTTTCCACACTGCCCTTGGCCGTCTTTCGTTTCTTCGAGTCACCTGGATACGAGATGAATAAAAATATAAGCGATGCCGGCAGGTGTCGGAGGAAAAACAGTCACGGAGTTTCGGTAAGGAAGCTTTGGCGAATGAAAAAGGCCCTGAAGCCCGAAGCAAAAACGGGAAATTTTCTTGCTCCGTTAGAAGCTATTTTTAAGGTAGCCAAAGAAATGTTCTAGTGTGCAGTGGCCGTCGACGGCAAGAGGCAAGGGAGACGAGTCGTAGCTGAGAAAGACGTTGGGTGGCAATGATAAACCCTTGTAACATCTATCGTCACCTCATCTTTTATATTTTACCCTGTCGCCCATGACTCGCGATCGTCCTTACGACCGCAGCGCCGCCCAACGTCTTTCTTAGCTACGACTCGAGATCGTCGCGACGACTGCAGCGCTGCCTAACGTCTTTCTTAGGCGACGACTTTGTCGTTATAACAGCCCATAGTGGTCGCAATACAGGGGTTCTATTGTAATTTGTGCCATTTAAATGAACATAACTCGTACAAAGCTGCCTTAACCCGTGGCCAATGTAGCTACGTAGATGGAGTAGTCAGCCGCCATTAGTGAAAAGGCGAGTAATCAAGCTTGCAGCGCACATATGAAATATTGATGGGGTATAAATAACCATCATAACAATTACGACGTAGTCGAGTATATTTATAGCCTAACGTATCGCGCTTNCGACGGCAAGAGGCAAGGGAGACGAGTCGTAGCTGAGAAAGACGTTGGGTGGCGATGATAAACCCTTGTAACATCTATCGTCACCTCATCTTTTATATTTTACCCTGTCGCCCATGACTCGCGATCGTCCTTACGACCGCAGCGCCGCCCAACGTCTTTCTTAGCTACGACTCGAGATCGTCCCGACGACTGCAGCGCTGCTTAACGTCTTTCTTAGCGACTACTTTGTGGTTATAACCACCCATAGTGGTCGCAATACCGGGGTTCCATTGTAATTTGTGCCATTTAAATGAACATGACTCGTACAAAGCTGCCTTAACCCGTGGCCAATGTAGCTACGTAGATGGAGTAGTCAGCCGCCATTAGTGAAAAGGCGAGTAATCAAGCTTGCAGCGCACATATGAAATATTGATGGGGTATAAATAACCATCATAACAATTACGACGTAGTCGAGTATATTTATAGCCTAACGTATCGCGCTTTCAAAATAGAAAAAGAAAAATCACGCACTCAGAATGTTACAGTAAACGTAAATCGTCGATTTGGAGTTTCCGTCGGCGGTGGGATAATAGAGAGTTTTCGTAAAGTCCCGAAACGCCAACGCGAACATCTATCCTTTTGTTCGTGCTCTCTTGGTGTCTTCGGATTGGCATCCGCGTTGGCGTTTCAGAGGCTTTGTGAAAAGTGACTAATAGCGAGGTTTAGACCGCATCTTACCCCGTATACAAGTGTACGGATGTCGTGTGACGAGTATGCCAGGTTGGACTAGGACCTGAGTTGTACTGCTGGCTAAGCGGATGTGTCAACGACTCGCTTATCAGGGGCGCCTCCCTCCCACAAAATGATAAATCCCACTCAAAATAATCATCATTTCCAAATACAGACCTGTCAGCAGCTTTTCACCACTTCGTCTCTTGCGGCCTTGCGGCATCTGTAATGAATAAAACCATAAATATGTAGTCAACGATCAATTTTAAATGGTGTTTACGTCCATTGGAAACACGCAAGTATTGAGTTAACTTATCGAGTTGAGTGCCAAAGCGCCGAATACGGCAATATTGGCTTTGTAGATAAGTCTGGACAAATGTATAGCAGAAGGAAACCGGAGTACTCGGAGAAAACGTGCAAACGATACATCACGAATAAACACGATATGGAGGAAATGAAAAAAAAATATTCGTCAAAGCCAGGAAGTGGTTTTTATTTTCTGTGAAGAAGGTGAGAATTTTTTTCACCTCAGCGGATGCACGTCAAAAGAAACCGGAAAGCATAATGTCTTACTTTATTCTTTCCCCCTTCAAACTCGTCTTTCATCTCTTAATATTCATTTTTTTCTCATATGCGCAACACTGACATAACTTCTGATCGACAAAGCCGCCCGATACTCAATTACGTTCTCGCTGCGCGGAGGCAGTATGGCGGTAGCGTACTTCCGGTCACACTGACCAATCAGAAACTTGCTTATCTGCTTTACCGGGATAGCATAAAAAACGCCCCAATCACATTTCCCCACCAGTAGATCTCTTTACACATCAATCTGTGTATATGTATGGCTTCTGAACGTGTATAGCTATTGCTACTCCGTTTCCATTTGCAAGTGCGTCAGGTTCCTGACCCTGGTTCTTCTAATACTCCACCGATTTCAATACGGTTTTCACAAAATCCCATAATAATCTGTTCGCTACAAGTGCACGGCTTTCATTTTCCCAATAAAGGCGACATGAGCAAGCTCTTTCATGAAATCCCATTTCGTGTCGGCGGCTCGCGTGGGCGGCCATTTTGAAAAACGTAATGCATGGCGTAGTGTAAACACAGCGGCAGGCTGTGGCGAAATCTATGGAATTTGTGAGAGGGATCTGTTATGTCGGACTGTCGCGAACAATGAAGATAGCAGAAAGATAGGGACAGACTAGAATACGATGAAATTTACTGAAAACCACGGAAAAAGGAGTAAACAAATCAATGTTTACCTTTACATCTTTGTCGTTTGGTATTTCCACCCACGAATAACGATCATTGTCGTCTGACTCGCAGTCATCGTCGGCGTCCATTTCACTGAATTGTATCATCGCCCGCTGAAAGTAAACAAACGCATTCTCATAAGTCTTTTGATTTTTCTTGGTTTTTTCCTATAAAGTTTGCAGTACTATAGTAAACACTCCATAGTTTGAATCTATAAAGATCCACGCACAGTCTTCACAGACATGAAAGAGACAAGAAGGAAGACTGATCATGATATTACGTAGCGCAAAGACCTTTACCCTTTCACTACGAATGGCAATTTCATTACAAGTATTTAACCAAACAAATCCTCAAATCTAACAGAAACCCTGTCATATTGGTATTAATTGGAAAGTGCTCACTGAGAGCTTTCCAATGAGTATTTGATGGGTTTCAGGTGCCTTTGAAAGTTTTTAAATATTTCGTTTTTGGCAAAATTACCGTTTTTGACAGTGAAAGGGTTACAAAATAATTCAATGCTTGTAGGTTGGTTATTATACAGGGTGTATCAAAAAGACTGCGAGTAAAATTTCATAAATTTGATATTTTGACAGGATATTAAATCGCTTAAGGCAACTCAGGTTCGCGCTTAACACGAAACGATGGCTCATTATTAAAGGGTGCTCATGGCCGGTAATTTATATTAATGATTTAGAATTTAAAAGGATTTGTTATCAAAGTATAGGCGTAATGGGCACAGTAGAGAGGTTTAGAAATCAAACGATAAACGTAAACTTTACGACAACGTTATTTTTCATAGATTTCATACTACAGAAACACTCACTCTTCATACTACCAGATTTTATGTTGCATTTTTGGTACAAAAATAACGTTGTCGTTAACGTTTACGTTTGATTTCTAAACCTCCCAAGTAATTGCAAATTACAGCGGCAGCACACAAAAGCGCGGANAATTTTATTTTTTTTCATTTTCCTATTTTCACCTAGCGGCGGGCCCGCGAAACAAGGAATAAAAAAAGCGTGGCCTTAAGGCAACTCAGGTTCGCGCTTAACACGAAACGATGGCTCATTATTAAAGGGTGCTCATGGCCGGTAATTTGTATTAACGATTAAGAATTTAAAAGGATTTGTTATCAAAGTATAGGCGTAATGGGCACAGTAGAGAGGTTTAGAAATCAAACGATAAACGTAAACTTTACGACAACGTTATTTTTCATAGATTTCATACTACAGAAACACTCACTCTTCATACTACCAGATTTTATATTGCATTTTTGGTACAAAAATAACGTTGTCGTTAACGTTTACGTTTGATTTCTAAACCTCCCAAGTAATTGCAAATTACAGCGGCAGCACACAAAAGCGCGGAGGGACAGGTCCTAATACAACATAATTCAGTTTTGTGATTTTTTTGGAAACACACTCTGAACCTGACCCTAAAGAACCGAACGGACGAAACGAGTTGAGAAATTCCGATTTTTTTTTTATTTACAGTGTACGACACGCAACATTTGAAATAACGTGAAGTAAATGAAAAATATCGTGAGATAAAATATATTGCAAATAAAAATGATGAAATTCTTTGACTGCCAGACCGGAATTTCAATATGACATAGTATATGAACACCACAAGGGAGATGAACCAAAAATGGAAATTCATGTCGCGGAGAAAATAAATAAATTAGTTTAAATGCAGCCGAAACACTCAAAGCAGGAGAGGCGAACTGAAATAAGCATGTATGTTGGAAAGTTCAGTTTAGCTTGCATGTATATGTAAATGAAGTAATTCGATGTTATCTACAGTGTTTTCTACCAGGTTAGGGTGAGGCAGACTAGACCTACATTAAAAATTAACGTTGTTTTGCAAACGCATCAACAAGGACGTGAAATATGTACCTACAGTCGAAAATTTCTAAAAGGGGAAATCAATTTTGAAGTGTTTGTTTATGTATTGCTATGTCATGAGTATGCAAGCCCCCCCCCCAGACCGACGAAAGAACAACGGGTCCCTGGCGGCTGCGGCAAGCGGACATGCCTACAACCGGATCTAATCCTTCACCGTCTCATTTTGTGAGGATTTCCACCGTCAAGTGATGAAGTGACTTACTACAGAAAGGTTACCGGTAGCCAGAGAAGGACACAAATGTTTCGCAATTACACAGACGAACATCCGCCCTTTATCCCAGTACAAAAAGACAGACGTCAATACGACCGGATAAAACCATCCGGCAGCATCTCACTGTGAACTTATCGGATCAAAGGGCTGGACAATTACACAAGACCCCGTGAAAAGGACACGTCGCTATTATCACGGCAGCCTTCGAGCGTCATGCGGGTCTTCTGTGGTTTCAAGAGATGACCAAGCGAGGTTTACCGTCCACCGCCTGGGGAACGTCGGTCGTGGGTCACTGCGCGCGTGCCTTACCCCCTTCCTGAATCTCACCAACGGCAAGACTGCAGCCCAAGGGCTATAGGGACCTTGATATGTAATTACGGTGGTATGCCGTTTTGATGGGGTGAACCTTGGGCGTCGGGGGCCCGAAATGGTGGTGTAGCGTTACACGGAGAAAACCTACGACGTCGAGACCGCCCTCTCTACCACATGAAACCACTGGAACGATATGGGATCGATCCCACGACCTTGGTGGTGCCACTGCGCGGATGTTTCACCGACAACCGAAGTAAGGCTAGGCACACATTGACGGCAAATCTCAATTCGGTAGGGGTGTTTTTAAAGTTGACTGACCCAACGGTGCTCGATTCGTCATTCAGCCGGGTCAGTCGACTTCGAAAACATCCCTACCGCATTGAGATTTGCCGTCAATGTGAGCCTAGCCTAAATCTATTGAGTGGTATACGGCCTGTCGACAACAACAACGTATGGACGGGGAGAGAAATGGCAGCGTATATATTGCGGCCGTGTAATCCATCTCCGTCCGGGCGGCGGCGGCGAGATGCCAAGAGGAGTTCGCTCTTATATCTTTGATGTGATATTGTCATGGAAATCACGTGCCGAGGCTATAATCGTGCAGGGAGAGTAATCAATGGCGACGCATCGAATTCAACCGAGGAAGCTTTTCTTTCCCGATGGGCGGCGAACTATCCTGTTTTTAGCCACGCCATTTATCACGTAGTATATTTTGAAGGGTGGGCCAGCGGGGCGTAATGGCACTTCACAGACTCTCACATTGGGATCGGTAAGTTATTTCAAAGCGGAGTGCAGCGACCTTTCGGCCTAATTCGCGTGAGAACGAATTTTGCGAAGGACAAGTTAATACCGAGAATGTCATGCCGTGGAGTGTCGCGCCACCTAGCCCCACCGTCGCTCGTCCAGTAAACCCCTATAACATCTCGACGGAGACACACGTCGATTTTCACATGATAAGACATCGGCTCTGATGGTCATCACGTACGCAGCCTCCGGGAAGGACTATTTTGTCAATTAACTATTAATGACAACTCACCAAGGAGATTTTGGGAATGAAGGGGTTAAAGGCGCCGTGCCGTATCCATTAATTTTCACAGCTCTGGTGTATGTAGGTGGGTGATTGGAGTTACATTGTTCGATAATGCAGGCTTCGTCATTGAATGGTACATGTATTATAATTGTTCATCACGAAAGGCCGGAGGACGATATGACGCAATGTTTGATACGGCGAGATCTTGGTTCTTAATGTGTTCTAGAATGTGATATAAAGCTATTATAGATAAGCGACTACATGTATATATCTGCTATTTTTCTCTGGCGTACATTTCAGAAGC
>NMRB01000135.1:462280-474637 GCA_002633025.1 Notospermus geniculatus
TTCATCTGTTGCCATCTGAAACCTTTGTTTTTGTGAACCTTTCTGTTATCGACATAACCTCGGTTTCGTAAAACCTCATTTGTCGCGATCTAAAACCTATTTTTGTTTTGAGTAAACCACTGTTTCGTGAACACTGCTCGGTGTTAGTAAAACCTCATTTGGTTTTCTGTACACCTCTGTTCCGTGAAACCTCATTTTTGTATAGTACATCATATTGTTGATACAACACCCCACAGCCACCTCTACACCGCGCATACACGACGCACATTTTATCCGCGCACATTTCTTTCAAGTCCCCTGCCGAACATGTCCAATCCGCTACAAAAGCGTTAACAAAACCCGTACAACTGTATCCCGTATCCGCCTTTGTTAATCACATCACCGAGGCGGGCGTACGCTCCCCACGTTAACTCGCGAACGCCGCAGCGAGGATCGATAAAACTGGCGCAAAATGCCACCGGCAGCTGGCGATGTCTAACCAGGTTTAGCCGACGGAACCATGTCGGTGGTGTAACGTGTATTGGGAATTCGCGATGGGAGACGGGAAGGAAACCCGTGCGATTATTAACTCGAAGAACAATGGTTGGTGCAGAAGTATGAAATTGCATTAAGCGCTCTTTTTCTACGGAGTTCTATTTCATCCGTTTTTATTGGAGTAGTTAGAAGCGTATCGGAAAACAGGTTTTTCACGATAATAGAGGGTTTTAGAATGCAGACGATAAACGCTAACGTACTCCATTGACTCACAAGCTACTGGCGGACATGCAATGAACATTTACCATCATAATGTGACGTCATTAACATTAGCGTCAGCGTTGTTCGTAGACAATTTGGAAGTAAATAGACAATTTTAGATCCCAGCGATGAGCGATGACGCAAACTTTGCTGACGTCACAGCTGAAATCCAACATCAACAGCGAATGACGTCATAAACATTACCCTCTGCGTTTATCAGGTGCAATCCAACTCATTATTCATATACATGTGTACAGATGGTTTACCCTGCACTGAGGCTATTTATTTCATTTAACCGGCAATTTGTTCTCCCGTCGCGCCATCATTTCGACTCGGCATAAGCTAATGTTCCCATAACCCACGCCATTAACAGGAATGCGAGCCACGAACGTATCCGATGTAGGTAAGATGATGTATCTTCCCCCTGTGTCGAGGAATTCTCACAAACATCGTACACACATACGTTGTAATTGGATAATGGACATCTCCACTGATTGACTACGCACGTATGGGCGGTTATTACCGAAAAAAATGAGGTCGAGTAAACGGTGACGGAGACGGCGAAACGGAGACGAAGACACAAACGTTTTTTAATGCGAAACGGAGACGTTAGATGGCGTGGCGTATCCATTTCCTCCATCTCCTTTTTTTGCGGTAACAACCGCCCATACGCACGTATTACTCTACATTCGAAGCAATATCTGATTATGTACGCTATCTCTCGAGGGAAAACAATCGGCGAATAAAACCGGTAGCGTCTTTTACTTGTGAATTACACTCGCGTACATGGAGCGTTCAGCATTTTTTTCGCGTCACAAGAGTATTTCATTGCCGAGTTTTCGAATTGATAGCACTTGTGTAGAGAAAGAATCGTCACACGGAACCGGGTACTACGTCTAATCTTCCAAGTCTTAGAACTGCTATGTGCTTGAGTAATTTTTGTGTCCGTTCGGGTGTTACGTAGTCGTTGTTTTTTTCACGAGAAACAAAACGTAGACGATAGAAAAGACTCGTCACTCAGTGTAAACAAAGAACTGAATACATCTGAAATAACATTATCCATGCACCAACAACATTGTCGGCCATTGGCACATACACTGCAGACGTCATGCAAAAACACAGAACTGCACATGTACGTAATTTTTTTTTCGCGCACTGACGAACGAAGGCGCTACACGGACCTGGATCAGAGCGCAAAACTCACAGCATTTGTAAAAATAACTGATTATATATCTGAATGGAGGATTATGTTCGGGATATCGAATTATACAGCGCTCTTTCCGTCATTCTTGGAGACTAATGATGCGAACACTATAGCTAGGTGCACGGGGTAATATTACTTAGAGTTAGCAGCGCGCATTAACGGCGAGATCTCAGATTGAGTAATGCCGCTTTATATCGTGTTTGCCATGCCCGGTGGCAATCACGTAGCAGACGGAATACGCCGGCTGTTAAAGGTAGACTGCGGTGATGAAAAAAGAAATGAAAGAGCGACGTAATACAGAAGAGTACTGAACGGTAGTTAGTAGCTAAAACACTCTAATTTCTAGGGTTTTTGTGCCACATGCCGAGGTTGAGAACAACACCAATACGTTTCCAACAGTGACGTCATACATAGGTGCCTCGAAATGCTTACGATTGTCTATGAAACTGTCGTCACGTTGGCCTGCAATAATTGGCACGTTTACATATCAAAGATATTCGCGTCTGTGGAATAACTATCCAACGACTAATAACGGACATTCAAATTCAAATGACGACAAAATTATGACACGCCGACGGGAAATGTGATGAGGATATCTTTAATGCTAATCTATCAACCCCAGTGGCACGTTATGAACAGGTTCAATTGATGATCCGCAGATAAAATTGTTACGGAGGAAGCTTCACCGTGCATTCGAGCCATTACCTGCGGTTTGGCTCAGCAAACATCGGATTGAGATTTGTGTTGCCAAGGCGAGCAGCTCCGGCAACCAAACCTGCGCAGATTAAACAGACCGATAAAAAATTATTGGATACGACAGGGAGTTTTTGCAAAGCCCCGAAACATCACGCGAACGCCCTGATCCCATTGTTCGACGCCACGATGACAGCACCGAACAAAAGGATAGACGTTCGCGTTGGACTTTCGGGGTTTGCGATGCAAAATCCAAGATGGCCACTTGGCAGCCATATTGGGAAAATCTGATCGCGACCAAAATCAATACGGCTCCCTTGGCGTTATTCTATAAAAGAGAGTGCTTCAGATGTCAAAATGTCGCTCAGTTTTCAAATTCGAGCAAAAGGTGTCGCTCAACGCCTTCAATGACTATTGACCGTCGAAACCTGGCCAATGAATTTGAAACTGAGTATAGCAACATCGGTAGTGTTTACACGAGTTGGAAAATCCACCGCCTGTCGATCGTTATCTTTCGCTCTCGTACTCCACGTTGGCTTGAATCAATACACCTGTGCAAGTCAAACAGCTCAGAGTACAGGACAATTGATCTAGTTACGGTGAACCATGTATTGTTTGTCAGACCCTATTGTTCACGTCAATTCTCGTTCGCTATCAACAGATGTCTCGATTATTAAGCCAGAAAAATTGCTGAAGGAGTTCCGTGAATGGGCGAATAGAGACCGATACTTCAGATAAGGTGAAAAAAACCGTTAAAAACACCAGCACCAGTGGCGCCGCCTATGACCGCGTCGCTTTGCGGTACTAATTTTCCACTTAGATGAAACGGCAAAAGTGCACAGTCTTTTGATATTGACGAAAGGCCTCGTGAGAAAGGTAAGAATGTCCGACAGGAAAGGCTGTCCTGGGAACAAAAAGCTCCTATTTGTTACATTTTAATGTGGTGATTGGTTTCTATAGCCATGCAGCTTATCAGGCAACAATAAAGCAGACACTTTTACGAGGGGACATTCTTTACTATTACACCTGTTTTTCCCAAAAAAACCCAGTTAATTTGAACTTGAAACGCATTTACATGTAAAACCAATAGCGCCCGATTGACGTAATTACCATTTCCATTTATCGCTGTGCAGTGGGTTACTAAAATGTAATGTAAACATAACTTGTCCCTGGATTCTGAAATTAACACAGTACGATAATCAATACCATAACAGATTTGGAAACAATCGTACCATTGTAATGATGTAACCCCAGGCTCTGACCTAAACCATTGGTGAACTGGTAACCTTAACATAAGAACCCCCCCCCGCCAAACACTACAAACGCGGTAGGTATAAAGGTTACACCGACGATGTTCATTTCATAAGATGCAATAAACAAGACGAAGGAACGAGGCATTAACGGAACCATTATGAAAACATCCACTATGAGAAAAAAGACGAATGTATGAAATATCAAAGGTACAAGCGTAAATTTCCCGCTAAGTTCGTATCTTGAAGGTAAAACTGGGTGAGCTGTGCATTGCAATGATCGGCAGCACGTATATCGGCACGATACTAGAACATTGTTGATCAACACAGAAAAAAACACGAAAATGCAGTTGTAAGGTCATAGTCACAGATCCCTTGGTCACAGACGTCTGGCATTGCCGGGGTCCAGTTTCTCCTGTTGGTGATGGTCGGCATTGCTGACCACACAAGAGGCTGTTGGAACCCGGACAATGACGCTCATGTCTGACCTTACAACTGCGAGTTTGGTGTATACATGTATTCTACGCCGAAACGGAGTGATTACGGAGGTTTAGAAATCAAACGATAAACGTAAACTTGACGACAACGTTAGTTTTCATACTACACATTAACCAGATTTTATATTGCATTTTCGGTACAAATATAACGTTGTGGTCAACGTTTACGTTTATCGCTTGATTTCTAAACCTCTCTATTTAGGAGTCGAAGCCGTGACCACTGTGCGATGTTTTCACTACGCCACGCTGCGCCTGTATTTTCATTAATAATATGAATTTAAAAGACCGATTTAAATTTGCGTCGACATATCTGCGCTATTTATCAAAGCCGGCTGTTTTCAAATGTCAGAAGCAGTAGTACAAATAGGCCTACTCTAAGCCCCATCATAGTGGTAGGCCTATATGGAGAAAACTAAAAACGGCTTTGTAACGTAATAAATTACAGAAAAAAAGCGGAACATGGTGCAATATGTATTCGATACTTTTCTCATCTCTCCGTTAACTATACAAAACCCAATACGACAGCGCATTCACTGAATAATACACGATACACGTAGTACTTTCACAGAGTGACGATGAATTCCCACTCAGAATACAAGGCGTCATATTGACACACATCGCTAACAGACACCGCGTCGACGATCGGGGCCTAGTTAGGTTGAGACGGACTGTAAGGGGATTGACATTTCACGAAGCAACGATCAGAGGCAGAGGCGGCCATTCTCCATTACACCCCGGGGCGCCTCTATTGAATTCTCACGCCGTCTCTAGTGACAATGACTTCGTTATGATGTACGTTAGACAACAAAACGGCCGGCTTTGTGCGTTTCATGATAAAACATTTTTTACTGTTATTCAATTCCGCCGCAAAATAAAGACGCTGGTGCAAATGTTTTCAATAATATAATAGCCCCTATATTTGATGATAACCGGCTTTGGGTTTTTTACGTGTTGAAAATCTCAGATCACAACCTCGACGGAAGAGTAGTATACGCCTGGTTCCCCATCCATTCTCTCTTGCTTTAGATTTAGCAATATGGGATGGAAGAGGGAACCAGTCTCACCACAACACGGCACTTCGTGAGTAGGATTGTCAAGAAGGGTATTTCATCACCCTGGGTGACGCATAACACATGTCGCCTGGGGGTGACGCATAACGTTTCAAATTCTTCTGGTTCGTGGGTGACGGATGACTTCAAGCGGCATTATAAGGTAATCAGAAGTTCGGTTTGTCGCGATGACGACGAAGACAGCGAGCTAAAAGCTAAGAACCTTTGATATTCTCAGGATTTCAGAGGGGTCAGTCACAATTCCATTAGTAAACCCTATTCTGAGAATATCAGAATATGAAATAGAAATCGGGTTTCTAAGGTGAAAGGTATTGCTTCCTACCAGGCGTGTGCCCCTGAGTGCTGGCGATTGATGCCATATGCGAGAGTTCGTGGGTTCGATCCTGGTAGGAAGCAATATCGTTCACCTTAGAAACCCGATTTCTATTTCATATTCTTTACTTGTATCTCCTTTATTTCTGAGAATATCAGAGGTTCTTAGCGCTCGCTCCTTTCATCAGCACAAACAACCGCGAGCGTCGACCCCCCCCCCCCCGATTATCTCAGGATGGCTAATTTTAACCCGGGAGGGTTCAAGTATTGAAGGGAAGTTTAATGTAGCCAAACTTGCGAAAGAGTCCGCTATATAAATTCCACTTCCACTTGTACCAGTATCTGTTTTTGATTTTTCTATCAGGGCCAAAGCAAAAGCAGAATTGGCCCCTAACTATGGAAGAGGCCATCTCTTAGCAGCGCTTTTTTACTAGCCGTTGGAAGGGTATATAAGATACAAAGCACCAGTCATGTCAGTCAGGGACAGGTGTCGCTAGTGTCAGAAAAGGCCTTGCCTACATTCCGTCAGCGGCGGAAACAAGAGGCGACACATATCGTGCACTGAATTTGATTTTTCCAATAATGACGGTGTGGCCTACACGAAGCAAAACGGCACACGGGACGAATAAGCGTTTTCCAATATCAAGCATGTCAAGCGCCCCTTTCTAGCGATACACGGAAATACTCGAAAAATCTGATTGTTCTATAGGTATTACTCATAACCTGGGCTTGTTTGTCTCGGTACCGCCGGCGCACGTTCCGCGAAAAACACACAAGCTTTTCGGAACGCGACCGAGACCTCACAACCGTTCTTTCTACCGGAAGTGAGCGGCGCAAACAACCATGTGACATAGCGGAAACAGCGGAACTGGATTTTCGCGGAAGGCCAGGTCGCATGAGTCTAGCATTTCCCTGCCTTTCCCTACTCCGGCGATTTCCTGGAAGCGACGTCAATCACGGTTCCGCCCTTCAATGCGTCTCAACCGATTTAATCAGAGAAATTTACAATCTCATCACGACTGCTTTTCTGCGGCAAACAGGAAGTATTTGTAATTGGTTGTCACGCGGTTTCGGCACATCACGCCGTCCGTCGTTTGAGTTCGGAACGAAAACCGGAAAGAACAAATAATAGTGAAGTTAAGAAAATGAACAATAAACGTCACCGTTACGACAACGACATCACATGGCATTCAAATTTCCTGAAAACCCACTGCAACAGAGAAAGTCTCATAACGATGGGTGTGGCAGGAGTGTTTATCCCCTGATAAATCGTCCCGGTGTTATTGTCATGGATTATCCAGCGGCAGCGTTCCTAGTGAAACAAGACATTCACATTCGCGGCATCTGTTTCTAGGACTCCATCTCCGTTTACACCAACATCGCCTGGAAAGAACGCACTTTCTGAAAGAGGTTCAATGTACGATGAGGAAAATCGTTCGCACTTTTAAACCAATAGTGACATCGCCTGTTGAGAATCGTCAGACACTGAGCGGTCACCCACCTGTCGCTGTTAACACTATCAACACCTACACGATCTAACACACTACCCATGGCAAAGTTTCAAAACGGCGACCTTAGAAATCGCAGGTGATTCTCAGACACTTTGGGCAGCACTATCACTCCAAATAGCAATGCTAATGGTAGAGAATTCCATACGTGCATACATGGCATATTAGCGAGGTTTCGGTACCGCTCTGAAATGTCTGAGAACGAGGTCGCAAACGAGAATGATCATTGAGAACGAGATCGTAAACGAGAACGATCATTAAAACTGCCATTTCGAGGTCGTAAACGAGAACGATCATGGGAACGAGGTCGTAAACGAGAACGATCATTGAGAACGAGGTCGTAAACGAGAACGGGGTCGTAAACCGGAACGATCAATAGATGCCGCTATAACCGTGGGGAAAACGTACTTCACAAAGAGAGAACAACCACTCTCGTTTACGTTCTCATTGAGAATCTCAGCCTCCCTATTAAAACACTCCATCCTTCCGCGCCAGGTTTTTCAGCGGTTATGTTATCGGAGAATCGATTCGAGACTGCGGGCATTAGATACGACGACATGAGGACAAGGATCACAGACAGATATCATCCGATATAAGGCGAAGGCTCCACGAGGTGGGGACGTGACGGCAAAATTAACCCTTTGTCTACGAGATACGTCTAATTAAGAAGTCAAGCGTGGGAGAAGGAAGGCGAACGCCCACAGAGGCAATCGTAAGAGTTTCAGTCAGGTCACGAACGGAGATGGATTTGACCTAAGCTACATCCTGAGATAATCAGGGGCTTCTCGCTCCGTCCGTCACCACATAAAGAGTGTTTCCTTATGTCAGTGTTTCGGGAAAGGCTGGCAGATGGATCAGGACGTTTATCTGTGTGTCCCCTATCATATCAACTCGCAGCTTATTCCGTCGGACAACAGCAGGGGAACACTCACAAATGAGGAACATTAAGGAACGTTACACCGGCGCGCAGTGTGTAACGTAACGGTTGCACCATTTAAAATGTACAGTGTATTTACTTTTTCGTTTTTTCGTCGGCGTGGTAACACAGGAAATATCAAAAAGTAGAACTTCTCTGGTAAATGTCACGACGTGTCTCTTGCCACGAAAGATTATCACCAATGGTGAAATTAGCGTTCATTTCAAAGAGTGCTCGTTACCATGGCAAAAATAAACACCAATGACGTCACACGTACGTCACCAATGAGCACAGTCAAATTAATATCTGGGGCGTGCGGTAGATCAAGCAAGAGAGAAAGAAAGATTAAAGCAGTAAGCGTTTAGGCGATGAGTGGGGATGAGTTTACGGAAAGATCAAAACAGGTACTGACTGCTGAGAGTGACGTAAGTTCAAATCAATGTCATGGGCATCTGCATGTTTTTTCAAAGGAAACTGCCAGACGCCTGTAGTGTGAGATGACAACTTTCGGTGTAAAATCGCCCAGACGGATTATATCATGGTTCGAGAGACTAAAATTGGCTCGTCAATGAAAACGTGGACATGCGCGGAATCAAACTGGGTCATCGCGCTTGCGCAGTCACCGTTTGGACTACCAACACATACATGTATTTCGTATATAGGCCTAGGCCTACTTCTGTTTGTGTCTTGTCTTTGACGAACACGCTCCAACACGCTGTCAACCGATCACTTTTCAAAAAGCTAATAAATTCCTCGCGTCGAATAACTGGCTTCCGTCCCCCATCAGTGAACCCGATCTTCAGGCAAAGAATCAATGCTACTTTTAAGAAATCTGATAGTGGACGTAATCGTCTTTCCGTACATATTGATTTTGGGCGAAAAAAAGAAATATAAAGAGTATCTATACATGTATATGAAGTGGCAAGGGGAGATGGGTAACGAACGTGATGCACTGTCGCAGTGAAATCAGAGCCGAGGGATTTTTGGCCTCCATTGCATGATAACGATGGCGTCTTCATGAAAGACTGGGCCTGACATTTCAGCAAACCGTGATCGACGGAGTGCAAACTAGCAAGTTTTAGATCACTGATGGTAAACATGAACGTTAACTAATGGTGACATCCTACCCGATTAAGCCAAGACCCAGCACGATACATTTCAATGATTGACAAATGTCGTCTTCTCATAAATGCAGTGTATTCTCGTATTCGCGTATTCTATGACCGTGATTTAATACTTGTACATGCAAATGTATACATTACATGTATATTCTATGGCCGATCCTACGGCAGATATGGCCGTGAAAAATCTTCGACCAAACCCAGCGATCTTCGCCCGAGGTGTCACGATCTTCGGAAATAAAGTGTGGCTGAGTGCACCGTCGAAACTGAGTCATTTCTGTATAAAATCTCCCCTACACCATCGCCGACTGATCGAGAGATGTTCCCAGCAAAGAACGCCAGTCATCCACACAGCCAGTCATCAAATGACATAAATCACCTCGGCTCGACAACAATATCTGCTTCTGACAAACATGCGAGGCGGTCATTCCAAACCCGAGCGTGACCATGATCAATGAGCTGAAAGCAGCCGTCTCTTTCAGCTCCAAGACCACCGACATCCGCCACCATCCGTCTGTACTGACCATTCTCTGGTTTTGAAGGAGATAAGTTCCTGATACAAACTGCCGTGTGGCCGAGTACAATTGCCAACCAAGCGCCAGTCAAGATAATTATTCAACTCGCCGTGACAATGTTCGTTGCACTCTTGCAGAAATGACGAAGGCGATACGACGAGCGATATTTGAACAGTGTCCCAGAATGTCAATAGTATTAAAATAATATGGCCTAGACGGCAGGGAGAGAGGAGAGCTAGGGTGAGGGAAGGCCAGGTGAGATACTGGAATGGAACCCGACAGAGTCGGCGGAGGTTGCTCAGTTCACGCGTGAGGGAGATTGTCTCGGCCGTCAATGTGATCTGACGCGACGAGTAGCCTCCTCATCTTCACCCGACCACTCGGAATGACGTGATATCGATCAGGGCCGGCGATACCCGCACGTCGAGAGCTCCCTGCCACTCCCACTTGTCGCCAAGGGTCGACAATTAGAGGCCCCATTGTCATTGATTTCCCCTGAAAACCAAACATTTGGCGCCGTCCCCGAGGTGGTGCGTGAACTTCGCAAGAACCCAACGGATTTTTTATAGCCTGTAAATTGGCTAATGTGTAATGCCCTCAGGTAATATCCAGTATTTTTCATGAGAGCAATTAGGTTAGAGACGGTAAATTCTGCGGGGAGGGCGTTTTTCCCTAAACGATAAAACGGTTAGAAAAAGCAGGAACATTTCCGGTGAAAATTGCTCCTTGTGGAGGACTGACGTTGTGCTGGTGACGTCATCATTTGACTTTCTACCCTATCCCGAACGTGAACTGAATTACATCACTGTCAGACGACGGAAATTATACTAGGAATGTTGCACTTCCGTCTTTAATTAACTGGAAGTTAGCAAAATGAGCTACCTGTCAGCGCTACACAACTTCTGCATTTGCGTAATCTGCCATCCAATCTGACCAATAGAAATTGACGTCACGGACCCTCTGCATTGGTCTTGATATCAGCAATTTTCGGAAACAGCCGCATGCGCAAAGCCTGGTATGCAGGTGAAAACGGACATGGAACGCCGATTTCTGGGCCTACCGGCCGAAATGCGCATGCGCGGCAGCCTGCGAAACCAAAATGGCAACAGTCGCTACGCCATGTACATCGCTACAACGATACTGAAGAAGTCGGCGATAGTATTCACGACACGTTTCTCGAGACGACATAACCAGAAGCCCTGGGCGGTCGTACGAGAACGACAGAATTCCCTCTCAATCGATCGGCCGCAGACTCGGCAATCCATATGGATTTCTCTACGTGCAGTAGATTGACGCATTTCAGAGTTACGTTTGGGGATGTGCTTGTTTACTCAAAACTATCTCACGCTGGCGTCACGCAATCGTGCCATCTCTTCGAGTTAATCCCAAAGAACGTAGATTGATGCTAACGTTCCGTGCCTCTGGTTTCGGAGGCGCACCAAATAACATTTACTCAACGTAACTGTATTAGGGAGAAATGAAAAAAGCTCTCTCCCTGGGATAACACGCATTGAGCGGAGAATTCCTCCCTTCGCTGGTGAGGAGGACTGACCTTGGGTTCACATCCACTAATCACGATGGAGACGACATCCATTCGGCCAAATATTCGTCCAAATCCTGGATAATGGCCCAAAACAAGTAGACCTCGTTCAAAAAGTGCAACCCACGACGGAATGACATACATGGATTCCCATTGATTCCGTCCGCTCATTCAAGATGGCGGCTATAGCAGCCATCTTGACTTCGGTTTCCGTCAATTATCTTGAGAACGCCCTGAGCGATTGCCCTGAAATTTTTGGTGAGGGTTGCTCTCTATGTGAGGGTACACACAAAGTGTTACATCCAGTGCTAGTGTTACATTTGCACCGTAATTTCTATCACAGGAAATTAGGTCAGTCGCCTTCTGTTGTCGTAAAGAATTGTGTCGGATATGCAGTTATTATGATGCGACCGATATGCTTGGCAAATAGCACGGATTTTTGGTAAAATTAGGACAGAGTGTTGCTTGCATTAAAGAAATAAACGTGCCTAAGAATTAAATGGTAATTCAGATTCGGCTTTCGACTCAAATATCTATACGACACTTCAAAACGTACTTCACGTTTCCGGGCAAGTAGTATGCAAGTACGAGTACATATGACGAGTATCATTTCAAAATGTACGCACGTATTAACTTTTAAATGCCGAGTAGCTGCCAGATTTTCCGGAACACAAAACCAAACGGACCAGTTCTAAAATTCTTGAGCCTGCTCGTTGAAAATTTTACATGCGTCCCGGCGAATTCGAGTCGAAAATAGCACCTCCAGGTCTCAACCTACTTGACAATAGTTTACACTGCATTATTGTGTGCAAAGCACTATGTAACACCGTATACAACGAATGGAAGACCTTTCATACACTGAGGACTATTCAGAATGTGCAGAGAGACGATATGGCGACACTTGACCCGAATTCTCCGGCCAAAACCCTTCGCTGAGTGAGTGCGTGACGAACCAATGACATTTGGGTCATCGACGTAGTTGCCGGAACATGCAAC
>NMRB01000135.1:475419-513254 GCA_002633025.1 Notospermus geniculatus
CAAAACGATAAAACGGTTAGAAAAAGCAGGAACATTTCCGGTGAAAATTGCTCCTTGTGGAGGACTGACGTTGTGCTGGTGACGTCATCATTTGACGTTCTACCCTATCCCGAACGTATAGAGGCCTTGCAATGACGTCATCCTGGCGGCCATGCTGAGGGGCAAGTGGGCAGAGGCGTGAGCTGACCGTGACGTGGCCTGCGTGAAGTGCGCGACGCCAGTGTTTGACGTAACGTCATTGGGACATTTCGCTGCGCCTCTGCAGTATGTGCCCCCCAGCATGGCGGCTTGTGACGTCATTTGCAAGGCCTCTATAGAAAGACACCACAGGAACTGAATTACATCACTGTCAGACGACGGAAGTCATGCGAACTAGGAATGTTGCACTTCCGTCTTTAATTAACTGGAAGTTAGCAAAATGAGCTACCTGTCAGCGCTACACAACTTCTGCATTTGCGTAATCTGCCATCCAATCTGACCAATAGAAATTAACGTCACGGACCCTCTGCATTGGTCTTGATATCAGCAATTTTCGGAAACAGCCGCATGCGCAAAGCCTGGTATGCAGGTTATAAACGGATATGGAACGCCGATTTCCAGGCCTACCGGCCGAAATGCGCATGCGCGGCAGCCTGCGAAACCAAAATGGCAACAGTCGCTACGCCATGTACATCGCTACAACGATACTGAAGAAGTCGGCGATAGTATTCACGACACGTTTCTCGAGACGACATAACCAGAAGCCCTGGGCGGTCGTACGAGAACGACAGAATTCCCTCTCAATCGATCGGCCGCAGACTCGGCAATCCATATGGATTTCTCTACGTGCAGTAGATTGACGCATTTCAGAGTTACGTTTGGGGATGTGCTTGTTTACTCAAAACTATCTGGCGTCACGCAATCGTGCCATCTCTTCGAGTTAATCCCAAAGAACGTAGATTGATGCTAACGTTCCGTGCCTCTGGTTTCGGAGGCGCACCAAATAACATTTACTAAACGTAACTGTATTAGGGAGAAATGAGGCTCTCTCCCTGGGATAACACGCATTGAGCGGAGAATTCCTCCCTTCGCTGGTGAGGAGGACTGACCTTGGATTCACATCCACTAATCACGATGGAGACGACATCCATTCGGCCAAATATTCGTCCAAATCCTGGATAATGGCCCAAAACAAGTACAAAAAGTGCAACCCACGACGGAATGACATACATGGATTCCGATTGATTCCGTCCGCTCATTCAAGATGGCGGCTATAGCAGCCATCTTGACTTCGGTTTCCGTCAATTATCTTGAGAACGCCCTGAGCGATTGCACAAAACCAAACGGACCAGTTCTAAAATTCTTGAGCCTGCTCGTTGAAAATTTTACATGCGTCCCGGCGAATTCGAGTCGAAAATAGCACCTCCAGGTCTCAACCTACTTGACAATAGTTTACACTGCATTATTGTGTGCAAAGCACTATGTAACACTGTATGCAAAGAATGGAAGACCTTTCATACACTGAGGACTATTCAGAATGTGCAGAGAGACGATATGGCGACACTTGACCCGAATTCT
Source organism: Notospermus geniculatus (assembly GCA_002633025.1). Classification (NCBI taxonomy): domain Eukaryota; kingdom Metazoa; phylum Nemertea; class Pilidiophora; order Heteronemertea; family Lineidae; genus Notospermus; species Notospermus geniculatus. The sequence goes on from NMRB01000135.1 coordinate 476,977, forward strand.
CCGGCCAAAACCCTTCGCTGAGTGAGTGCGTGACGAACCAATAACATTTGGGTCATCGACGTAGTTGCCGGAACATGCAACGTGATCGTAATCTTTACGAGAACAATTTTATTGAAGAAATTAGAAAATGTCAGAAAAGTAATAAATTGGAACATTTGTATCAAAATGACACAGATTGTACTGACAAATGCTGTCTTAAATTGAAACAGCATGGTGGAACAAAAGAGGCTGGTACTTTTTCCTAGGGACGTTCTTTACTGTTACACCAGCTGTATGACAGTTGGGGTGTTGTACATTGCACGGAACCAGACCAGCTGCAGATTTAACTGGCGTGTCGACAGATGAAAACGACGAACACAGCCAACGCCAACCGTCTCGGTCAATTTCACCCAGGATAAGCCAGACAGAGGCATATTTATCTTAATTTGTAATACCTATCAACAAAATCAACTCGTCCAAACGGCGAATCGCTGACTGCCGATGGTCTATTTACATAAAAATGCTAAAAAGAAAATCTATCGGTTGCAGGATTCCGCGATGCAAAAAACGTCTATAACATCCTCTTCAATCAATAGACATGCCCGTCAGATTTCGTCCGCAGTTTATTAACTCAGCCGCAGATATCAGTGATAAGGATATCGGTGAAATATACAACCATTTCATTGAGCACAGCGGTGGGAGAAGTGGACGCCGACGTGGTAGACGCTCCACTGCGTAACAAACCACGCCATTGCCGGTGGGTGGGTTCGCACAGCTGAATACCTCTTCAGTCACCATTGTTCTCCCGTTTAACCACACGTCTATTGGTAAACAAGAGAAATGTGTACACAGGGCTCAGAGCAGACGAACGAACTGTTTTAGTCCGTTAATTTTGCGACATGTCATGGCAGATCGGCGATTGAGGGGAGGTTTGCAACATAGAAGCTGGGAAGCCATTAAATATGGACACACCGGTTAACAATGGCTTCACGGTTTCCCAAAATTTGCACGAGACACACGTTTTTTTGGTGACGTCCCCCCAAAGTGACGTCACCAAAAGACTGGAAGCTGTTCGAATATTAAGGTCAACAAATATTTACTGTGAATCATAATGCAGAATACCGTGCGGTTTGAAATTGTCTTTCTCGCACCGACTGCAATCATCTACAATAAAATCACGAGAGGCAATGTAGCCTACTTGGGACGAAACGAACCCGAGCGGCTGCCGAGCAGACAAAGACAAATCATTACGATCTCAATAATACAGAGAGCCGGCAGTCCCAATTGATTAATTAGCTTAATTTCTGTTTTATGACGGCCGGGAGATGATACATAATGGCTTACGTCGCCGACGGCCCGGTCGGCGAGCGGAGCCGGCGCGTGGTAACCTCTGCCGCGTTTTAGATAAACCCTCTGTTTCAACCGGAAATGCGGGTCGTAAGGGCGCTTCGGTTTGCGTTCTTGTAAACATGTTAATTGTTTTCCAAGACAAGGATGGATATTAAACCTGTGAAAAGCTGTGCCAGGTGACGTTTAAATGAGCATGGGCGTTGTTATTCACGACCATGTGAATTTCAGTGCAACTTACAGCAATTACATGTATGATCGAGTTATCCGGGAGATGGGTGTGACTCACAGACGCATATGCCGAGAGGAGACGTACTGCAGGGGCAGAGAGTACACGTACGTACATACCGAGAGTAGACGTACAGTACGCATATATGCCGGGAGTACACATACGGAGGTGCAGAGAGTATTGTATGCACTAAGCATATCTAGGACCCGCATTCCTTGTACTCTCATTCCTTTCACACCGGGAATATGCCGCGACATAAAAACCTGATATGATTGCCGATGATCAACGTAAGTTCAGATTGATATCGAGTTCACCGCCTCCCCTGGAAATCAGCCAGCAGTTTATCGGCGGGAATGAAGCCATTCTATCTGTCATGCGGCACCCCGCTGGTAGTCGATCTTTCGACTGGGTCAGGAAAGGCGAAGATCGAAGTTATCGACGTATAGCACACACAATAATTAGTACTAGTCAATGTATTGGCGTATCATCGGCTGTCATTCAGGCACCATCATGCCCCCAGGCTGTGTCGACACGGTAGGCCTAGCCACCGACAATCTACCTCCTACATGTAACCCTGGACAGGTGGGAACGCAACTCATTAAGTAGTTTTTAGGTCATGACTGTAAATCTCTTGTTTTTTTCTAATATATCATGATTATACAAACGTTCAATATTGCTACATGAATAAAACGGTCCGCCAGCAACATCGGATGAAAATTTCATTTGAAGAGCTCCGAGGCAGCCAAGTTACATACGTAGATTAGGCCTACATACAGACAACCCGTAAATAAAAGATGACACATGGCGTTATGATTTTTTCAGCTGTCGCGAACTGGAGCTGAATAATCCGTATAAAGGTAGATTCATACTTTGCATTTTGCGCTTGTCCGTTTCCTATGTGAGTGTGTGGTAGAAAAGGTAAATTTTATTAGTGTTGGTACCACACATAAACATAGAGAACGCACAAGCGCAAAGCGCAAAACCGAGAAACTATACTAGCTTGTGGCACCGACAATAAAATTCACTTTCCTACCACGCACTCACATTGGAAACGGACAAGCGCAAAGCGCAAAACGCAAAGTATGAATTGGCCTGGGCCTCAACGGACTCGGACCACAGTTGTGTTTCTCTGTTCTCCTAATAGGATCTGTGCATAATACTGCAAACAAAACAGGGTCCAAGGCATTTTTGCCACCAGTTTTTTCGGTACGTGCGCAGCGGCACGTGTGGCGTCGCAACACGGAAACGACGTGACATCCTCAAACACGCCCGTCGCCGAGCACTTGGTTCGGCCGCCGGGAAACGGAACAGCTTCTTCTTTCATTTCCACTAATCAGTAACTTTACGTGTAATTAATGCACATTTTTTAGGTCTGCTTAGAGTGGAGTGGTCTTGGAAGCATCCTTCGTGCTACTCGATTGAACCTGAGAAGCCTGCGTGAAATGGTGCGGAAATTCGTGCATGGCCTGCGGCACTAATGGCCAACGAAAGCTGAAGAACGGCTATAATCGGGAACCAATTCATCTTAAATTGGCCCAAATAACATATGAATGAGTGTACCAGATTGCACACGTAGAATGCATCCAGTGGCCTGGAATTGCGCTTCGGCGATACGAAGCTGTGCCAATAAAACATGAGGACGGTCTGTGTGTAAACTAGGATACCGCACAAACAGCCGCGGCCATGCACCAGCAGAATGAATACAGGTTATCCTGGTCTGCTTAGGGTGGAATGACACCGCAGTTCTTACGCTTGTATTCCGGCCATTTCCTACTCTACACTCCGTTCCGAATTTTGTGGCCATGCGAGTCGGCAAGGTCGGGTCTCGGAGAGAGGCTGAGAAAATGATGGTCTGCTCTTTAGTACGCAATGTACTGTAAGCCACGAGTTTCGTATCAGGAGAAACGTGCTCCCGTAACTAGTACATGTACATAAAAAATGACATCACTCTAATCTATCGTGTTCTATGGCTGTATATTTCATCTACACGTCGTAGATCATCCGTTGAAATCAATAAACGACAATGAAATTACAAAGCCAAGCCACCTGCATATCTAACTCATCACAAGTTCCGCTGTTATGGCCGCCTCCGTATAATCAGCGCTTCACATGCTGGGCTGGTTTGAAGGCCGAATGCAACAGCAGTGTATGATAATATCACATAATTTTTTGTTTGCAGTGTTGAATTCCAGATTATCCTTACGACTGCAGCGCCGCCCAACGTCTTTCTTAGCGACGACTCGTCTTCATTTGCGGTTTTAACCGCCCATAGAAACCGAGACGCAGTACAAGCCGCGCCGGCTGTAAAAGCGTTAGCGGCGCGTAAACACCATGCTCGCCGGCCCATTTTACTATCGGACACGATAAATGTATTGGTTCGCCGATAACCTTGCAGCCATTCGGGTTTGTTATCAAAGGTTTAGACGGCGGGCGAGAAAGCGCTAAAAGCTGCGACGGCTTCAACCTAGGCCACGCTTATTTTATTTGGTAGATTACGGAATTTTTACCGTGAAACAATTGTGCATGTGCGGGAGGCGAAAAAAGGATAAAAATGATCTGACAAAAAAACTGTTTTCCCTCCCTGGTCGCCATATTGGAATCCTAGTTCAAAACACGACAACGTTTTCACGACCACTACCACTGCGTGCATGCTGAACTTTCTTGTTGAACTATGATCGGTTGGCACATAAAACGGCCAATACGTCATGGCAAGTCCCGTTGCCAACAAATGAAATAGCGTAGCCTGAGCTTTTGATAAAGACAAGTTATTCAGGCGTTCGGCTTGAAAGAATTTCTAACAGTTCAATCGAATTTTTCTTACAAGTGCATTTTTGTTATGATGTTGGAAAACAAACATTGTGGTTTTTCGCTGGCGTTAATTTTATCCGACGGATCTAGGCCTAACTGCATTGCAAGGTAACACAGGTGTAAGGTGCCACCACTGTCGACCATCTCGTTTTAGGACGAAGGTGACGGCGCACACAAAGCGCGGTACGTGTGCACGGTCACATGATGTACTGCAAGATTCAGAAACGGAACGGGCAAGTTACCGTTGAAGAATGAGCGTGGCCTGAGTGGCATTCAACTCACGGAAGGTCCCTGAAGCACTGATAATAACGCCAACATCTCCATATGAATGCACGAGGCACTAGAAGCACCGCTCTCCCCAGAGAAAGCAGTCCTTGCGTCGAATGAAACTAATTGTATGACGGCCGCGCAGAAGCGCCGCATCAATTCAACTTGTTTACACCGATTTAACACTTTCTGCGTCTGAAGTGCACGACTATTTGAGTGTTTCAGATGCTGTTACTGGTCAGCTTCGCGGGTGGATGCGGGATGAGATTCTGAGAGGTACACCTGATGAGAGGGAACATTGGAAATCGATCCGTGTAGGAAATTTCCGGACGAAGATCTCCGACGCAATTTCACATCGATTTCTAATTATGTCAGATCCCACCGGTATTGTCATTCCGAAATGCCACGTAGCGTGTTGCTCCTGATGGCGGCCCAGGCAATCAGGACTAAAGACATCACCTGCGTAGGGACAGGGGCAGTTCTGCGTCTACACCGGCGGGAGCAGTGGAGTAGACCACAGACCCCACTTATTTTGTCGTTGCGAGGCAAGGAGCGAGCGTGTTGCTCCTGATGGTGTTAGCCCAGGCAAGGACAGGAACGCCGGCGGAAACAGCAGAGTGGACCCTCCCTCTTCAGGACACCGATGGACACTGACTAAAACCATCCTTATTCGAGAGGTTTACTGATTGCGGAGGTCAGATGGATTGCCAAGTAGACTGAGTTTCGGTGTCCTTAAGAAAACTGTCCTCCTGGCAGAGGTTTCCACAAAGGGAGGTTACTGCACTACACCTTCTACAAGGGTCTTTCCCAAATCGATGAACATCTGCCGCCCATCCTGAGAAAATCGGGCCACGGCCCCTACCGCTCCCTCCAACGAGGGAGGTCGGCAGAGGAAAATATGTTTCGGAGCTCTTCTGCGGAGAGGATGCCTCCGCCGAAGCTACGGGAGTTGTTCGTAGATTTGGCGGATGACCTCCGCCGATCTACAAACAACTCTCCTCACCATCGACATACACTTAGTCCCCTGTCACCGGTTTCTTTCTCACGCGAGACGGCGGCGTCGAATTAATAGATGAAAATTTCCGAGCAAATTCGCCGGCGTCTAATTCGTGTTATTGATCGTTCTCGCATGTCTATTATGTACTACGGTTACTCGAGTTTAGGATTTCACGGATGCTAGTACCTGGAGAGTACGTAGGTAATAACTGGCTGGGACTCGTACACAGGTTTATTATCGCATACGAGTGACGCAAGGTCGAAAACTGAGAAAATGTCCCCCGGGGTGGACAGAGTTGTACATGTAGCTACATGTAGCTTTGGTCTTGGTCTTGTTGGGGGCATTGGACTGGGGTGGGGGTGGGGGTAGTTGGGGGGGGGGGCGCAAAACTGCTCCTTCCGTCCCTTTGCTAGCTACGGCCTGCTCAAGTGACACATAGATTGGCCAACCCAAATGACCGAGGTCCAAATCTAACCCAGTTAGCCTAATTGGAGATTTTCATTCCCTGGATACAAACTCCTGTTCCGAAGATTTTTGCCCGCGACCACCAAAGAGTAGTTTCAGGGCCTGGTGGAGTGTTCACGGCGAGGTTTTCGCCCGGCGACGTCCGAATATCTTCCGTTACCAAGGCAACGGTCTATAACCACGCACCAAGTCGCTAAGGATTTCGATTGCGTGGTACAGCAATGGCGGTCGTCGACGAAAGCGTGATGTTTTTCACCCCTACGCTCCCATTTGCCGCGGAAGCAGCATCGATCGTAATCCAGAATGTAACAAGACCATCTCTAAGGAGTAGTTAAAACGGATGTCGTGATGGCGGGCGTTCTGACACCTAGACATCAGTCACCGCGTCCTCTCCTCTGAGAAAAGCGACAAAGTGAATAGCCGTGAGGAAAAATACGAGACAAAAGACCGGCAGAGAGTGTAACTTTTCTTTCCTAACAGCAATGAGGGAAACTCGGTATCAAATCGGGCTCCGAACCAAAAGCCTTTCCCCGCATATTGCCTAATTTTGGATTTAATATCCAACTGGGTCCATTCGATCAAATTAAACGAAATCTACTGTGTCCACGCGAAATCCTCAAAAGAGTGTTTTACTCTCTCGGGACCTTTTCATAACTCATCAGGCAGCTCAGTCTTTTCTAGAGTTTCAGATTGTAAAGTTCCACTTGAAAAAGACCCCGGTTGGGGTCGAAAATTCGTGAATTCTGGAGATTGACTTCTTGCTTATTATCATTTTGTGTGTCAATTTTGTGCTTTTCTGTATCTTAGGTTTGAACAGACGGTATCTTCTTTGAAGTTCTCTAAAATCCTTGGAAATAAATTGAAAAAAAAAATGAAGAAACTTTCTTCAGATGGCCACAGGAAAAAACTTTCTTCAAATATTTTTCAATCAGTACCATAGGATGTGAGAAAACTTGGACAGAAGATGCCGTCTGCTGGACTCTGGGGGCAGAGGAGTTAAGGGACTTTATGTACGAGGCCTCCCTTCCCCTTTTTCGTAGTCCATTCATCACCAAATTTTCAGCACGCCTCTTCCAAAGTACACCAAACAAAAACGTCAAAGAAAGTGTAAATACATTGTGATTTCACAATTATATACATGTACATGATATATCTCAACTCTGAGTCCTTGTGCCTCTGTTCCCCCAAGTTACAAACCAAAGAAAAAGGACAAGGAAAGAGGCTCGCGAAACCCCCGGATCCGTAACAACCACCGACAAAAATGAGGTTGCTGTAGGCCTGTCATCACAAATTCCCCGAAACTTTACGTCAGCAAAGAGGTACACACAAAACCTCATTCCAAACCAAGGAATTGCGGGTACAATAGCTTTTTTATCCCCCAACGTCTGATGCGTCGGTACAGTTTCCCAGGCACTAGTTTTATCTCGGCCACCTGACAAGGTCTGGTAGAACTGGAGGCCGTTGATTCCACGCTGAGCTACCTCGATGCGCGAACAAAAGCGTCAACCACGCACAGAATCTTTTTATCTCCTGGAGAAATGATTGAGCACGATTTATCCTATTACCGACCGGGATTTCTTCCACAAGCAGTCTCCGCCATCGATCCGTGAACCGCCCCGATGACGGCGGTGGAAATCGTTGGCTGTCATGGAGGGTGGCTTGGTGGACCGGGTGGAGTGTGGCAACGACGGATATGGAGGTGACAGAACGGCGTGACTGTCGTGAGGGAGGGGCTGCGATACGGAAGAAATCATCGTCAGAGGCCAGGATATGGACAGTGTGACGAGGGCTGGATTTGGCGAAGGGTAGCAGCGAATAAAGAAGGGTGTCGTTGATGACGCCATTGGGACGCCGCCAAGGAGGGCGATTGTGACGGAAGGGGGCGCAGCCTTCTCCACGGGCGGTGAGACGAACGGGGCGGCCTGGACGACGAAGTCGGCCATGCGCGCCGTAGGCGCGCGCCGGCGGGGGGTCTGGGGGGCCTGCCCCAGAAAAATTTGAAATCTAGAATGCCGTAGGAGCGATTTCCTGGCATCTGGAGTGCAAATATCATGCTTTTTAAAGTCTAAATTTCAGCTTATTTTTCTCCACGTGTGCCGTGTTTTCATGCGACAAGATGCAGGTCGCGGGATTTTTTCGAGTCGAGAACAGCGCAGCACCATGAATCAAGTGGGAACCCTACGCCAATATTGCCGACGGAATCAACATTTCAACTGACTTAAGTTTGGGCGAATCATTTCATATCATATTAGCTAGGCCTACCAAGCAAATATTGTATCAAAAAGTTTTCAAAACTAAAGTATAATCCGATCACGAGTGACTCGTCCACAGGGACTTGAGGCATGCATTGCAGGGGTGGTGGGCGTGTTACAGAGGTCTAATAACAAACCCCCGAGTAATGCCCCGGTATACTGACGTATACCTAGTAGAAAATAACAAGGGATACAACTTCAAACAAGACCCCATTCGGACATTTTCACTTCAACGATCTGCCGAGAAGCCAAATCTCAACCAAATTTCACAAACAAGGTACCGTTTTGAAGCTGAGAATGTATAGATTNCCTTTCGTCAGACGACATCAGGCACGTATGGTTTTAAGTATACAGCTGAATATGATATTTGCGGAAATGGCGTCAGCTGCAACGTTTTTGAATATTCATGCGCACGAACGTGATGATAGCCTTTATGCAGCCAAAGTGCAAGTCTTTATCAACTGCGAATGCGCTGCAGCCAAGTGTCTCTATGCATTTTGATGCCGATAAGCGCAAACTGATGCAAAAATGGTCACATAGCTCTTCGGCTCAATCCGGGAACGCCCGATTTCGGTCGGTGCGCAGTTTCTCCGTCAGCGCATCTGAGAAACTCAGGCGGTTCTGTCACGGCGCTCCCCTGTGCCAAGTGCGACTGCGAGACATGGACCCTGGCCTGATGGTTCAGGATGCCGTCAGCGTTCCATAATGGCACCCGGATTTCGTAATTCAGATAAGAATCATCTGTAGTTTCTCAAAAAAATCCCAGCTAAGAACCGCCGTCTGCGTTCAGTTCAGCGGAGCTATCATAGGAACTCGGAACCTAAACATCGATTCACAGATTTTGCCTGAGCAGTATATAGAGTTCCATTGATTTTATTTATGGCCTATCTCACGACAAATTGGCCGCGGAAATATTACGCCACCTTTAACACAAAGCCCCACTTTCCTTTAATTCCCGCATGATATTATGCCGCCTCTCATTACGGCCGCTCAAGCCATACAGTAGCACGTACTGTTCACCGGATTCCCGTCGCGTCTCACCACTCTTACAATATCGGCTATACGTCGCTTGTATACGTACGTCTACCGGGCTGTCTCCCTTTATCATATCGATCAAATGCAGATAGCACTACTGCGAGCGTGATATCTTTTATAGTGACGCACCCATTAAATACAGCTGTACTGATCGTCAGCTGCTGCCGAGGCAGCTTGGCGGGATCAAGCCGGTTTTTATAATCACCCGCTGACGTCACGGCGCGTGTCCGAATACACACAACGCCGGCATATCAAGACACGATATCGTTCGTGTTCTTTTTAAACGGCTTATTCATCGCCGTGCCGAGTAAGTTAAAGAACGGCGCTCAGACTACTTAATACATGTACATGTTCCCAAGTCAACAGTATGCAATTTTTGTTACGTTTTGTACAGAGTACCCCAGAAAGTACTGAGAATTAAAAAGGAACACCCGATAAAACGGTCAGTTGTTGGCCCTTCGATGGTTAATACGGGTTACTTCCTTTAGTAAAGACCGTGTTCAAAGTCAGTGTGATAACCATTGGACAGTTGCACTCTTAAAAATGCTGACAGCACTTGCTTTGTTGGCAGCAGAGTAACACGGCACTTTTCTGTATTTTGACAGCACCCGTTTACTCTATTTTGACAGCAAAATTGCATAAATTCTACAACAAATGTTGTCTTTAAAACTGAGAAACTGTAATCTTGCTGTTAAATTCCAGTGAAAAAAAACAGCAGTTTGCAGTGAAATGAATTTTACAGCAACCTTGCAGTGAAAATTCTGCTGTAAATTTACAGATATTTTTAACAGTGTGGACAATACAACCACTCACTCCAGCCAGAACTGTTGGCCTAATGGCTCCCTCCCCGTGATGTAACAAACTTTGGCGGGTACTGAGATTGACCGCCACCTGACGTACAGAAATTCCAAAGTCTCACGCTGGTGGGAGCAATGGGAACCGGCCAAAATTTATTTGTACCAAAGCTCGGGCAAAAAAACAGGTGCAGTAGGCCCACAGCGCTGGTTTTCCGAATGCCGTTTTGCTGCAAGATCTCGACCACGTAAAAGCACCTTTACGTTTTGGTTCGTGATTCGAGATCTTAGCGTCTATAGACCAGAAAAGGTGAATTCCAACTTCGTCTCACGTGAAGTTGTTCAACTTCTATTCAACCGCTGACGGGACGTGATCACGAAATATCACATCGCAATGCGGCCTGTGTTTAAATTCATATCTTGCCTTTGACCGAACGTTCTTTTTGTGCGATATTTTTGGAAATTGTTCATGGCCTTTGTTCATGATTTATGGTTGACCCGTTCACGATCTATGCGCAGGTCCCGGGCGGGTTTTTTTCCCGTGATCTGAATTTTACATGCGACCGATCATCGGTCGTTGCTCATATTTTTATATGAAACGTTTAAGCACTTATGTAAAAACAAACACAGTGTAACTTGGGTTGTCATTTCACGCAATTTTTCTAAATGTTAACTTTTGCAGTCACGTTTGCATGTATTTCAACCATAGTCTGCTCTCGTTAACCAAAACACTAAAATATCTCGTATTGGATCTGTCAGCGGCGATGGAAACGAATGACGTCATATACTAACCAAACAATACGTCTACATTGTACTTGCAACGTAGGCCTACGCGTATTCTTCTTTGCAAACAATGGTTGTGTGTTATGCCTAATAGAATACATAATTTATTACTATATAGAGACATGACCAGCAGTCTTTTGAAAACGTACGGTCTAGGCATGCGACATTTGGGTTGATAAATTCTGACCACTTCATCACGGACACTGAAAGCTAGTACCGTCCTTCGACTTTGAGTTGGTCCGTAATATACAGTACTGAGAATTCAAATGGAATAAAATAAGGTTGTTGGCATTTGGAGGGTGAATAGAGAGGTTGAGAAATCAAACGATAAACGTAAACTTTACGACAACGTTATTTTTCATACTACAAGATTTTATATTGCATTTTCGGTACGAAAATAACGTTGTCGTTAACGTTTACGTTTATAGTTTGATTTCTAAACCTCCCTATTATGAACAGTTTTTCGTAGAGTACTAACAGGAAATCTGTCACACTCTATTTTTACAGTATTCCCCATAATGGGGAAGACTCTGGTACATGTACTTTCCAAATTACCGCAAGACGGCAGTTTTGTCCCGTCCCAATTTTGGGATACTACGTAGGACTATAAACCCTTCCAACGCGCTTAAAGGTCATTACGTACACGGCTCCAAGCCTAATACTTCGTTCATTTCATCTACATGTAGTATTTAAGCTTTGAAGAGATAATGGCAAGATGCCAGGAAAGGCATGATATTATATTTATTGAGCCGTTGCTGCTTTGTGTGCGGCAATCTGACGATGTTTAGAAACCCGCATTTCAGGCGGCGTATAGAACCTGCAGCATCTGACGTCAGCATTGTGATATTGCAAATGTACTGAATGTGTGGCGTTCTTAACCCCTTTCTCTTTGAAAATCTACACGAAGAAATAATAAAATCACAAGCTGCCAACCTAAACCGACGAGAACGCTGAACCAACATCCGGGTAATCTGTCAAATCCATCCGGGAAACTTGGTTTCGGCAAGTATCTGTGTTTTGTATATGAACCGCGGTTCATATTTTTTCGCAGTATTTACGCAAGTGACGTACATGTATATGGGAACAAGAAGGTTAGATTTATATGTATAAGCCTTGATAAAGTTTGTTCCGTCCAAATAATGATTAAAGCCCACACACACATAGTACAAATCTACTAAAATAGTGGTCCTAGTGACGGTGGAACAGACATTATACGGGTATGTATTGCGCATATATACAGTGCTACAATGATTATAGTCTGTTTCATTCGCGAGGTTTATTTAACTGCAGGTTTGCACGTGAGAGTGACTGATCACAACACAACAGCACTCAAAGATGACCGTCAAAAACTGATTTGAGAGTGAATAATCACAACATAACAGAACTGGTTGAAGACCGTCAAAAACTGAGTTGAGAGTGACCCACCACAACACAACAGAACTGGTCATAGACCGTCAAAAACGAGTTGAGAGTGACTTATCACAACAACAGAACTGGTCTAATACAGACTTTGTAAAAAACAGACGACGAATTCACAGTAAATAAAGGTGACGACGCAATATCATTGTGTGGCTGGTGAGCGTTAAGTATTTTCACTGGCATGCCACTGTTTTGTACTGTGATTGATTATGAGGAGATGAGATCGATTAGAGCTCATCATTGGAAATTAACGCTTTCTTGGGATGAAGAGTGGAGCAATGAAATTTTTAGAAACATAACGGTTTAAAAATTAACAATACGGTTAACATACTCGGGTTGTTAATTTGTCCTAAACACCGCTACATGATAAAAAATACGTCTGATTTTCCAAGGAAATGGTCTACGACGTCGAAGAATTGCTACGCAAGCAATTTAATTCACGTACATGTACATGATTGATAAAAACATAGATTATAGTGGTTTCATGGCGTCCAGACGTGATGATATAGCGAGTGACGGAGTACCCATTGCCTTGGTAAATCAAGACGGAGCGTGATGACAAAATGAGAGGAAGCTAACTTGTTGACTAGGTTGGGTTATAGAAGACTGCAAAAAAGCTAAAAAGGGATTGGACACAACTGTGGATGAGAGTATTTCGGGATGTGATAACCAAACCATGAAATGCCTAAACGTGTCCCGGAGCAAATGGCAACTCGTTTTTATACTCGTTTCACACGGTATCCCAGCTTTTGTAAGCGGCAACGGATGGTACCCGTTGATTGCGAAGGAGGGTCCACAAAACTATGACATTTGCTGCGGGACTGCACCTTCACCCACCATCATGCAAATTCTACACCCGTTTTGCATATTACTCACCTTTGACTTCGACATGGCGCACTGTGATTGGTTAAAACAAAATGAAAACATCTTAGCAATGCACCAAGCCGAAGATTTCGTCAAGTCAAGTGACCACGTTGAGATCACGGCATTTTTGACGTTTGAGACAATTGTTGACATGGGACCGGAACAGACGAGAAAAACATCAATTCAGGGACGCAGGTTCGCACTTATTTATGCACTTTTTGCGCTGAACAACTGTTTATTTCGGAGGATGACAGCGACACAGCCTTGTTGATGTCGAATCCTATACCAGAGCACCACACTGCCTGCATCACAAAAGAAACGGCCAACCGTATCTTTATATGAAAGGAAGAGTTCATAAAGTCAGTACACTCACCCGAAGCGCCCTTTCCTCTCGATCCAACAGAGCAGGGTCGGCATACAAATCGTCTGCCGTTTCCTTCTTTTTCTTCTGACCCACGTATCCATGGGAGTTTGCGATTTCGTCAAGAATTGATCGGCGCCGCTGCACCCGCCGTAAATCCGCAGCGGTTGTTTTCCTTTTTTTAGGAGTACGTTGTGACCCGCTAGGTTTACAAGTAGATTTCGACTAAAAAGGGAGTAAAAAGAGAGAATTAGGCCCAGGGTCTCGGAAGGGGTGAAATGGACAGTGATGCGTTTTGATTTGTGAAAGGCAATGGCTGGGAACACTAGGGCCTGGCGCTGCACCGGCGAGTCTCCCGGACAATCATCTTGACATGATTACACGGGAGGGGATATCAGCCACTTGATGATGGACTCACCTCATTATCAGAGTCGTCGCCGCTCTTCACCCTTGCACAGCTATTCCTCTCTTGAATTTTATTCCTCATCATGACAGTCTTTTTCATCAGGGGCGCCATCCCCTTCGTAGACGCCACCTTTTTAGCAGAACCCTTCTTAACCGGCTCTGTGCGGCCCTTGGTCTTGCAGCCATCACCAGAACCCTTATCAGAGTCATCGGTAGACGACTCCGTCGAACGCCCCTTCGCAGATTCAGTACGGTGGCCCTTAGAAGCCTCTCCAGAGCGACCTTTTGAGGACTCCCGAGACCCTGGTGCAGCCTTTTTTACAGGCTTCGCGACAGCACGGGACATCGGCATTGGTGAAATTTCCCCGTTCTCGATTCGGATCGTTGACCAGACGTTTCGCATAGGAGGCGGACGCTGGCTCGGGGGCACAACCGGACCAATACCACTCGGTCCTGGCTTGCGTAACGGCTGTTTTTGACTAGCTTGCGTTTCAGCCACATCCAGCTGACCTGGAGAATTATTCTTTTGGTCCGCAGTGGAGACAAGAGGCTGCTGTGACTTTGGTTCTGTGCTGGATGGACCAGCGTTAGTGCCGTCCGACTCTTTGGGCAGTTTAACTTTAGGAGCGGGCGATGTCTTCTGAACGATCCTGCCACAAGGTGGACGGACTTTCACATCAGAATTCACTGAATCATCATTTGGGGTGCTTTGAATTTCACCCTTCGTTGGGGTCTTCAGCATTTCATTTCTGTTCTCCTGCCTTTCCACGCCTGAATTGGGCGATTTACTGATCATTTCTTTGGAATTCGTGCTTTTAGATTCGCTATTTACATCCTCAGCCTGTTGAACACTTCTAACGCGTTCCTGCTCATTTTTGGCAACAGGAGCGTCATTGGTACTTTTCAACTCTGTATTTTTCACCACGTTATCAACACCTGCACTAGGTTCCTGATTCAAAGGAGTACGGCTGGGTTCCGCCCTGACTCTATCACGAGACTCGGGCATGGTACTGCCTCGGTCACACTCCTTCCGCGCCCCAGCATTCGCCTTGGCATACATTTGCAACTCTTGTTTTATGGCATTTCCTAAGATAGCATTCACGGTTTTCCCATCACATCTTCCTTTTACGTCGGTGCGAGAAGCTTCTAGCTCCGAGTTTGCCTCGGCAGGAGGTTTGCCAACCATTCGAGGCGGCCTGGGGACATTCAATATCGTTTCCTTCACTGCGGGTTCCCCTCCCGCCTTGTCGCTAGTTTCATCCGGTCTTTTCTTGTGTCTCTTCACAAACTGTGGTAATAGTTGCTGCATGATGACCGACACGGCTTCCTTACTATCAAGGTCGACACCTTTACCCTTATCTGAATTCCCATTGCTGATAGTGGGACTGTTACGCGGACTTGCCGCAACCGTTGGCGACTTGGTGTGCGGGCTCAATACGGGCATTTGTGGCGATGGTAAGGGACTCGTGCCGCGCAGAGGCGGGGGAGGGTGAATGGCTACAGGGGTCTTTGAATCAGCCATGGAAAGCGGTGGCGGTGACCGCGATTCTCCCGGTCTATTGTGCGGCTTCGGCGCAGGGAAGCGAGTCGTGCTGAGAGCCATTCGAGGCTTGCCGTGAACGTATGAAGGAGATGGCCGCGGCTGCATCGCAGGAGACGGCGATATTTTATCCGATAAAGAAGAACTAGTGCTAGAATCAGGTATCTCTATTCTCAGTGGAGTTGACGAGGCTGGTTTCCCGACGCTGGTGTCTCGTTTTCGCGGCGGAGGGGTATGTGTGGGTTGAACCATTCCGTTCGGCAGTCTCACCGCCCCATTTGGCATCCTGGAGTCTGGAGGTAACATGGGATAGCCTGGGAGTGGCTTCCCGTCAGGGCCGATGTAATATCGCCTCGACATCGCATAGAGTCGCATCTGTTCTAAAGTTGCTGGTGAAAGTTGAGAGAGCTGGGGATGCATTTGAGGGGTTGTCTTCGACGGGATCTGTGGTGTCCCTGCCCGCGTTCCGTCCAAACCAGGCCTGCTCACCTTCGGTACGGACTGAGGAGACTCCTTCCCAGTTGATGCCCTCGGGCTTGGGCTCATCGCAGGACTTGACCCTCTTATTTCTCCCTCACGTCCTGAATATGCCCCTTTTGAAGGTGGGCGAGAAACTCTATTTACATGTGGATGTGGTAGGCCCTGAGTCATTGGCTGTGTCGGCATCGGTGACGCCGCGGCGGAGTACGACATGTGACCTTTCATTAACGCACTGTGGACATGGTATGCCTGCATCAGTTTCTGCTGGTGCAACATCTGCAGAGTAGAATCAACCGCTGCGCTTTCCTTCGTCTTAGGCACCCCTCCCGCCGCCACATTTGGTAGCCTTTGTTGTTGCTGTCTTTGCTGCAGATAGTGCTGCATCTGTACCCGGTGCTGCGGTGAAGCCAAAAGTTGCGGTTGCGGTGTTTTTTGCGGGCTCTGTTGCGACACTCGCTCATACTGCAAGAGTTTCTCCTTCTTTGGGTTACGGGGGGCGTTGGTGGTGTCGCATACACCACTAGGACGCGGTGAAAGTAGGTCATGGCGCTTGACCAAACCAGGCTCGTGAAGGTCAGTTGTGTCGGCAATCCTCCGTGTTGTTTTCACGGATAAATCTAGCGGACTATCAGCGTCTCGGCTCTGCTTTGTCAAATCTAACGGCTGCACGTACAAGTCTGAATCAGAATCCGGCGTCGATGCACGCGATGACGCAGTCTTCTCCAATTTCGATCGTTCCACCGCCGTGCCATCCTGATAAAAATTTACCTGTTCCATGTATTTCACGGTTTCGTCGAAAGCACGGATCCTGGCGTGCGCCAGGTCGATTTCCTTCGCGGAGTTGGCATCGTGGAGGAGCAGACGTCTCGGGTCTATTATGGGATGTCGCGGATGGTCGTTGCGACCGTCAGAGGGTCGGACCTCACTCGGCCGCCCTGAGGGATACATCTGGAAAATACAAGGAAAAGTGTTTAAGTATGCGGCGAACATGATGGAAAATGATGAAACGCCAAAGTGACAAATTCGCGGCCGACCGTTCCGTTAATGTTGCGCTTTCGATCACTCAAGGAATCACCCGCACCGATGACTCATGATTGTGACTCGTCGGATTCCACTCACGATGACTGATTTAAAAAATCACATCGTTTAAGCTGACACAAATTCCCCTGACCGGATATCACGCAAAATATACACCATGTACTAAAAAATTAGAGTAGGCCTACCGATTAATGTTAAAAATAAAATAAAAGCCCACTTGTCGATAAGAATTCCTGTAAAAATGATCGATAGATTTCAAGAGCCGATGCGACGCCCACTTTCGCTTCTTTTGTATCTCAACCCGACACTGACAAAACCCCGCCGGCTTTGATAATTTGTGTCTTTCGTAATTGGTAAATATTATTTACACCCTCAGACAGACAGCCTACACAATAAAGTAACTCCGACGCCGCGAACTACCACATCGTAAACCAGAACGGTCAAACGATAATCCATGTAAACACCAACGGAATAGTAATAACGCCCGTTCAGCGAACAGACGGCCGTGAACGAGTCAGATGAACTAAAAACCATTTACCACTGCTTTGAAAAATTGATTCGTTCTATACATTTACGCATAGTATGAACCTGATAAACCGCCGTCATGTCGTAGCGACCTAAATCCTCAACGCATTTTACGAACACTTATATTATGCACTTGATTTGTCGCAAAATTGCCGGAAGTGGGTCTGTCGTAATATAATCGTCTGCATATGGCGGGTTTGTTGTTATTCGATACGACGCGTGTAAAAGCCGCTCGGTTTTGAGCTGCAGGCAAAATTGTATGTCATTATTGTTGCGCAGGAACAAAAGAGAGGGATGATCAATAGTTTAGGCCCACTCACGCTTGGCTGTTGTCTTTGACATTTTAGACTGGTCGTGAGTCGTAGTATCTGCAATCAATGTTTACGCACAGTCAACAAAAAAACAAAAAACCGAACCAAAACAAATATTATGTAGGCCTCAAAAACGGCGGCTCGCTCATGTTTTTTTTCGATAGTAAAAGCTGACCAAACATTACGTAGACTTGGTGCGACGGCACGCAATGAATGTGGAATTCTCGGCACCAAGCCAAAATGATCACGTGACTGCCGATTGCCAATATCATCCGAGATCGTGGGTCCATGTTGAACCGCGACGGAGTGGAGATAGATATTTCCATGGAGCTATTATTGAGAATAGTTCCGTGATATTTCTAAGTTGCTGGTAAAGAAGGGTATTTTGGTGTTTTTTGTTTTTGTTTTTTGGGACAGCCAAATAAAACTATCTACCAGGTCTCCCGACATGTTTAGAACAAAATTCAGGCACCGTCATAGTGTCTTTGCGCTGTGTATTCACGATGAGTACAGTATTTGAGCAACCAGGTGCTGTTTTGAATAGTAACGGCAAGATTCAAAGGCGGCACGGCGCTAATACTGGCGTTCTGCCAACCTTCTCGAATAGAACATGGTCTTTATTGTAATGCGAGCGGTCGATCGTACCGCTCGCGGCTCACACAGGAAAAATTCGTGAATTCACTCAGTTCAATGCACAACTGGCAACTAATACTTCGTTCGTTCGCGGCGTTCTAAGAAAAAAAGCAATTTTACAGCTTCTCCGCTGGCGCATACTGGGATGCAAAGAACAGTGGCCGTATGCATAAAGCATCTTAAGTGTAAACTTTCCCTTATCTTTTGTTTGGAACAAAATTTTACACTTAAGATGTTTTATGCATACTGCCCCTGGCCCCGTATTCATAAACCTACTTAAGTCTAAGTGTGATACTTATCTTTTGTGTTGAACAAAGGATAAGTGTCACACTTAGACTTAAGTAGTTTTATGAATACCAGTCCTGGTCATTATTTTGGAATACTGATTCACCAAAAAGTGTAATATCTGCCAGGGTTTACTTTTGTCAGTGTTTCCCTATACACTTTGGGAAACGCTGGCAGATAGGTCAACATGTTTCTCTGTGTGTCCGCTATTGTCAAATCACAGCTTGTTTGTATATCAGTCTATACTAGGGGAACACTCACAGGTGGGGACATTCAAAAACGTTACACCAGGGCACAGTGATTATGTTGTGGCGAAACAAGACATTTTGTACCAAAAATTAGATGTAATTTGTGCAAAAACTAGATGCAACACTACATTTTTGAAATCCGGCCAACAGTTTTTTGTTTGGAGCCAAAAGATAGTTTATTGCCTGGATTGCAGGCCCATGATAAATCGCAAGGTCGATGAACACCGCATTGATTTTCCGTTCGTTAACGACAACATAGTCGACGACACCAACGAAACACGCACAATAGTCGATATTTTCTGTACCTCTCAATACCAGACCATTGGAACTCCACCTATCATGTTCATCCTAACGTAATGTGAAGCCCGCAGCACACGAGGCTACTTTTCTTCTTGCTAGCAACATGGGAAGCACAAGATAATAAATACGTCATATGAATAAAGACTAGCAAATGCTTTTACTTCAAATCTGTACAGCGTTGCTTAGTGCATTTGTATTGCAAAATTCAAGTAAAAGCATTTGCTAGTCTTTATTCACATGATTGAACGGGTAATATGAAAAAAGACTAGCAAATGTTTTTACTTCAGATTTGTACAGCATTGCCTAGTGCATTTGTGTTGCAAAATTCAACTAAAAGTACAGTGTATTTACCAGTCTTTATTCATATGACCCATTGCCCCGTGTGCGGCGGATGTTTTCGAAAGCTCATTGCTTCTTCTTGCAAGCAACCAAACATTTCGCCTCGTACTGTACAACAAAAGCGGAAAATTACTAATGCTGTATACAGAAAAGATTACATGACGGGAAAGCTGTAACAGTAACGAATCCCCTTGTAAAAAGTGTCTGCTTCTATTGTTTTATGACGGATTAACGTGCTTGGCTATGGAAACCATTCGCCACAGATCAGAATATAACAATACGATCATTTGTTCCCCAGGACAGTTTTTTCTGATACATTCTTTTCACACCGGCAACTGAAAGGAGGTTAACCGCGTTTCAGGTGACACATTTATGTAACACAAATTGAAATGATATTACAAAGCAGCGTTATCAATATGATTTACAGTGTCATTAAAAACCGGTAGGCCTGCACACATGACGTAGGCCTAAACCGTGTGATTATTCCATTTATCTCTCTAAAGTGATTTACGACGCCGACGGAGATTTGGGTGAGGATAAACTAGGCCATTACAATATTGTATACCTTAAACCGTATTCCACACTCCAATTAAACTTTGCCCAAATACGCGGAACACTCGTAGGAGAGAGCAAAAATATGCTTTTGATCTTACGCCTCCCACATACGATCTGCGACGTACGCCAGAGCCGCCACATAAACTGACTGTGTAAAAGGAAAGAATGTCCCAGGAAAAAATGTCCTGAACTAAAGATCCTACTTTGTTGCATTCTTTAGCTCAGGCGATTGGTATTGCCATGCGCCGTCATGGAACAATGCCAACGGGGACAACTTGTTGTATTTTTTCATCTACCCCCCACCGACACGACACCGTTACCAAGCTACATAATACCCTTATTTTTACCCCTCCCCTCCTAAAAAAAGAAGAAAAAATGTAAACTTCACATTATTTACGCTCTCATTATTTTCTCAGAAGGATTGATCACGTTTTAGACTTCCGTCCGAGTTCACGGCGTAGTTCCTTACACACTCGGCATACCGCGCACCAGGATATGACCCCCATTCATACAGATCGGGTCGATTTTCCCCGTGCATACCGCGGTCGCGGTGGGTACATTCATGTTTATTTTCGGTCAGCCATCTCTTCACAGACTGTGGGCGTTCCTCCTGAGAATGAAGAAGGAAATGTTTCGGAATTGTCGTCTGCCCATTGATTAGCAAATGTTGGGCGTCGCCATGGTCACCGCGATGACGTAACTTATTACACACGGTTTCTTGAGCGCTTGGGCAAGTGAGTGGAGTGCCGTCGAATGCCTTCAAACTAAAAAGGATCGTTTTCCCAAATTTCATCATCGGCGTTTTAAAATTTTCGGCGAAAGAGAATTGTTCCTGGGGTTTGGACATCACGCAAAGTAGTCACGTGATGTCGTGAACCGTCAACTATTCAGGATCTCTTTTTGTAGCCGACGTAATCGATAACATTAGGGAGGTTTCGCAAGCGCCCGGTTAGGCCATACGACGACGTTTATCTATTGTTTGGTTATACCCACACAATAGATAAACGTTGTCTTAGGGCCTAACCGGGCGCTTGCGAAACCTCCCTATTAACTACTTTATTACACTCGACACATTGCAAAGCAACGCAAGGCCTATTTTTACCGTGAACACATTTTCTATTAGTTGGCAGACGCGCCATCATCACGACGCCAATACTGCAGGTTCGAAAAAATCTACTTCGCTATCCACCACCACCCTGGTGTGGTCGTGCCCACGCCTCTGGTGCGCTATACATTTCAACTTTATCAATAGCAGATTTTTCTTCAGAAGTTCCAGTGAAAAAAATTCCCCCTTTTACCAAACAAAATTAAAAAGATCTGTATATACGATTTCCCAAGGTTTCTCAAAGAGGTGCATCACGTGCCCGGAGATGTTCACAACACCGACACGGCGCACTGCATTCTTTTGTAGACCGATATTTTTAACACTAATAAATACACCTTTGAGACTAACAGTTTCATAAAAGAATGACCGTAAATCATTCTATCATTACTGCATTTGTATCAGTAACTACACTACAGCATTAATCGGCGAAAATGGAGAGGATATTTCAAACACGCATCGAACTGCTTCCGAATCGCTCGGTACACGTTATTAGTTTATGTTGCCGTTGTGTGGTTGTGCCTACTGAACACATCGGTTCATTTCGAGAGCTCCGCTAATTGTATCATACTTTTTTGCGCGGTAATTGCATCCGAGAATATCTGTCCGTTCGCGGGGAGGACTGATGTTTGTTATTGCTCTTGATTGGCGCCGGTACTTTTTGACTTGAGCGATTTTCTTGTCGACAACACAGGGTTAACTCCCCGCGACAGTAGGCTACAAACATGTAGATTACAGACCACCAACAACGCTTTCTTTGCTAACAAAAATTCCGAGAAATAGCGAGACGACGAAATCGTTCGCGTCCCGGGAACAAATCTAAACCTCCCTACCATAACGGCCGTCGAAATAAAAAATTTTCTCGACGGCATCGGCCTTTATATGGAAACAATGTATAAATGTGGTCGAGAGCGTCAGCTGTGATCGGGTACACTACACAATGAAACAGCTGAACGTACACGACTCGGAACAAAATCCAGGCGATGATGGTCCTGAATTATTTTCTATACAGGTTATACTCTGTCCATAATAATAGGGGCCGAAATATTATAGAAGATAAAACTTGGAATGGAAGATATCGACAAAATATCGAAAAAAAATGAAAAAACGAAATCGATGTTTAAAATGACCCAACGTTTCATTTCCACCAACAAATGTTTCTAAATTATATACCCAAGGGTGTTGTATAGATAATTTCTAGAATTTTCAAGTCTACCTGTGAGGTATAAGTACATACGTGTGCAAATTTACACTTTAGGCCAATCACACTTCTTAACGTTCAAAAGTCGGTCAAACCCGGTAGGCGTAACATGTCGCCTATGGCGACGTGCCTAGCCACATATGGACCAAGTCTGAGGAAAATATATTTTCGTTTGAGGTCAACAGCCCCAGCGGCTACGAAATGTGCCCTGCTAAAGCTAAGCGGTCATGGACGGTAAATCGCAAAGCAGTAGTGTATAGGGGTAGTCGACTGACCCATCCGATAACGAGCAGTACTTCGTTTTTTCAGTGGAACTTCCGCATTGAGATTTGCCATCCATGTCCGCTCGGACGCCACGATCATAAAAGCGTAACTTTCTACGAGGTGATCTAAAAAGTCCAAGAATTTCGACACCGCGCATAAGGTTTTATAACCTCTTACCTGTATATTTGTCGATGGATTAGGCACCCTCAGGAATAGTCTAAGACACCATGCTAACCCTTTTTGACCGAAGTGCGTCATACAAAGGCGGATGAGGCTCCAATTTCCGCCACGGCTAACAACAAAACGCGGCTTATCGCCCGTCGTGACGAACATTAATCCATTTGTCACTGATTGTTACAATTATGAATCGGGTGGCGCAATTACCGAATTAAACCACAAAAAACTGTTTACGCGCCACCGAAAATTACTTGACGGAACTTTTTCCAATGCCATGGTTTGCAGCCAATAATTTCGTGTGATTTTTTAGAGGGTTCGCGACGATGGCGACCGGGAGTGATTCAGTAAGAAGAAATTTGTCCGCTGAATTCAGGTGCATGAAGTGCGTTGCTCGAAATATCAAGTTCGTAAACGCCCGTTTACACGATCAAATTGTTGATCAATTTTTTTGGAATATGCTCAATAAAGGCTTGTATATACGCCCAATTATCCCTTAACATGATGTTTAAAAAAACGCTTGAATAATTTTACCATGAGTGCACGGTCAGCAACAGAGAGTTGAAAAAAATAATTACTAATTAATTCAATTTACCGGTAATTGATTACAGAAAATAAATTCCATTAAGAAGTGGAAGAAATTATTTGATCAGTTGAAATATATATTTAAAATTATAATCACATGTATGAAAATAAAACAAGTGCTATCACAAGCATACTGAATTTGCAGGCCCTCGACAACTATGCGTCCTCCAACTCATTTCAACACACACAAACAAATGTGCAGTCGGTTCTTTTCGATTTGATTAAAAATTTATCGCACATAGATTAAAAATTTATACTTCGAACACCATTTGCACGCGGTTGGATGGCCATTTCGAAAGGTTACCGCCATTCTAGAACATACGGGTACTTAACAGAAAAAGCCGCGAGTGTCACGTATTTTTAAATAATTAACCCATTATTCTTGTCAGAGTGTGATTCTTGCGATTGTGTCTATCCTGTCTTTTCTATTGAGTGAAAATTTTCCTTCAGAAACAATCGATCGTCGTTTATATTTTATAGATTATTTTCCTTTAGACACGTCTAGTGTACTAACATAACTGTACTATAACTGTACCATGCGGTAATGGCAGTTCAGGTGAATAAGTGAGTTTGCGTTTAGGCACATAACAACATTAGGGAGTTTAAGAAATCAAACGATAAACGTTAACTCTACGACAACGTTATTTTTCATACTACGAATTCACCAGATTATACACGCATTATATATTGTATTTTCGGTACAAAGAATAACGTTGTCGTAAAGTTAACGTTTATCGTTTGATTTCTTAAACTCCCTATTGTCAAAGCCTTCTCGTACGCTAGGTGAACCATCTCTAAACGTTGACGTAGGCCAAACCGGACCGTTGGGAAAACTCACTATTTAGGCTCACCATGCCATCTGTACACACGACCTTCATTGGAAACTACACTCATACTTCAGGTGCGACCTTCATACATCGGCAAATTTTGTACATTTCACACCTGTGCGTTTTTACATTGTTGACCTGTCCGCGCAGAGTATCAAAACGCCTCCATGGTCTCCATCAAGTATTTTCATTGGAGAGGTTTTAAAAACATGAACACGACGCTGAATCATAAATTGGTTACTAAAATTCCCTGCTAGGCCTCATTCCAAAAATATCAAATAAAAAAAAACATAATGGTATATAAATTGAGGGTCACTACCGCCAGAGCCGCGCAGTTCCAGACAGTTTCCGTCATGGCGCCGACAGTCGCGAATAAATCGGCGCGTGGTAATTGTTTTTAATGTCAATCTAAAGAGATCCGCCCGGGAATTGAACCGCAACTGCGCATATTTTTTGAAAAATACTACATGTATGTATATTATTCGCTTTAGTGCCACCGTATCGGTATAAACCGTAGGCCTATCACTACGAAATAAGCTTACAGCCAATATTGAACAAGGAAACGCGGCTTGAACCTTTGATCTGTGTGCGATAGTTCGACTTGTGACATGTTGGCGTACCCTTATCATGTTGAACTTTCCGAGTTGTCGAAAAAAACACAAAAATTTCCACTGGCATTTTTAGAAGAACATTTCTCAGATAAAAAAAAAGGCGAAAAACGAACGCAATAATTTACTGGGACAGATAGGCCTACACGACAAAGCACAAGCACCGACCATCAAACCAATTTATTCCGTACGATTTGATCGAAGTCCAGTATCATGTGATTGCACGGCAACGGATCGGCCGAAGAAAAATGGCTGCGAGGAAAGTCCGCAGATAAACCGATAAACAGACCTGCCCGCTCCAAGGTCCGATTGAAACCACGAATATTAAATGAATCCTCTGATGATAAGAGATTTGTTACACCGGGAGGCAGAAATGACGGAAAGCTTCACAAAGGTTTGTTACGAAGCAGGAAAATCGAAAATTCCCGTAAACACCGGGCGATTTTTGATAGAAAGTATCCAGTGAGATTGAAAACTAACGAACTGGTATCAGACTACGGTGGCCTACGATACGTCTACGAGCAGAGTCGCAGACTCCCTAGCTGTACTTTACGTCCATTCCGATATCACGTGTAGATAAAACACAAAAATTCGCAATAAATATTGAGCTGTAATCCTACGTATACAACATCAAAGTATTCGTAATAAAAACACATAATCCAAACGCTAACCTTATAATGTAAAAAATTCCATTCAATTATAAACGGCGTAGATATTGCGTGGAGTATTCCATACAGCTGACGAGGATATTCCTAGCGGTACAAATTCCAAGCGCCGAAAGATCGTCAGCGAGTTCACGCACACACACAACAAAAAGATCAGTAATCCAGCACAGCAACGATCTAACTGGTTTCCGCGAACTGTTCGCCACGAAAGTGCGTTTTCTTCTCTCTAATGGCGCTAGCCAGTCGCGTATAAAACGTAGTTGTATTACGAGACCAGGACACGTGGTACAACTAACACCACACAGACGGGCAACTTCGTTGTGAACTATTAATTATACACAGGCGAGTCGGAAAGGTTCGCCCGACGATATCGGTACACTCTGTTCGGAATTTTATAGTAGGTGCCTTTGTTAGCGGATCGACGAAGTGGTGAATTGAACGACTGCGCGGCGTTGAGTGGCCCCGGGGTGCTTTTATGCAACTGGGGTGATTTGCATCTGAATCCAGGTCGTCTCCGCTTTCACTGACGGTAAACGACAGTATTGTTCGTTACGAACTTACTGTCGGCAAGTTTTTCACGGCCGTTGACGATCGTGGATAAGGTGCGGTCGGAGGCCGTTTTTGCAGTTTCCATTCGGTGAGCTCGCACAATGTGTTATTATGCCCACTATCTCTGTATAAACCAGTATTCTGAATAAAATATCTCGACAAAGAACCATTGTTTTTACCAAGGATTTATAATGCTTACACAAAAGCCGATTACAATAACAACGTCCTCGTGACAACATCGAACAATTCACTGGGCTTGCTACCCTGGTTGCTAATTATTGTGTAGGTGTAATCCAGGAGGAATCACACTACGATGGTTGCTAGATTTTTATAAACAGGCCTAATCATCCAAAATTTAGTTGCGTATATACGATGTCGCCCTCGCTCTGACGCGTCAATTTTCCAAGGACACCGCGTCCCAAAATGTCAATAGGGAGGTTAAGAAATCAAACGATAAACGTAAACTTTAAGACAACGTTTTTTCCTCATTCTACGCATTAATCAGATTTTATATTGCATTTTTGATACAAAAACAAAGTTGTCGTTAACGTTTACGTTTACCGTTTGATTTCTTAACCTCCCCAATAACGGTTGATTGTGCGATGTTCTTGTCACCTCTGTAAAAAACGTTCAATCGACAGCTGAGCGCCAATTACGGGATTATCCTCACAGACAACGTTAGTCGAGCAGGAGGAACGGAGTGTCCGAAGAAAACAACTTCCGCTACAGTCACTGCACAAGGCACGCTATCACGGGTTTTTCAGCGCAGAACAAGGAAGAAGATATGAAACAGGGAAAAATACTGTTGCCATTCGTTCTTGCTGATTAAAAATACGTGTACATGTATATGTTCTGCCTATCCTGACCGCTCGGATATCAGCCCGCGCAGATGGTGGTGACGGTATCAGATGTATGTGCATTGCGTGTATATGCGAATATTTACAATACGGGCCTCGTTGGATGTGCACAGGGCGAAGTGAATTTATTCAGAGTGTGTTTACATCCGGGACGTTTGTGATACGCTGCAGCAAGTCGCATTGTTTTTCACGGAGAGAACGTGTAATCGTTTTAACCCGTTCAGGTGTAATATCTGCCTGGTTTCCGTATGTCAGTGTCCCCTTTTTGTTTGGGAAACGGTGACACTGTGTGTCCCATACTGTCACTGTACATGTAATGTAAGTGGCAGCTTATTCCGCAGGGTCGGATCTATTTTTGGCAGAGCAATGATTTTTTTTAGCAAGAAAAATTTAATCACATAAAAATTCGAGTATTTTGCTCTCAGATGCCAGGAAAATGCATCTAAAAGCATTTAAATTGTCAAATTTTTCTGGGGAAGGACACATTTCGGCTTCGCGGTCTCGGTGCTCACCACCTCGGTCGAGCTACGCCCCCTTTCTGTCAACCCTGGATCCGACCCTGTTCCGTAACACAATATATGGGGACACTCACAGATTGGGAACATTTTCGAAACGTTACACCGGCGTCGGACTGTCTTGCAATCTAGGCCTACACAGGGTGTCTGAAAAAAATGTCCGCCCCATGTATTCTGGGGAACTTGTGTGATGTTCAGTCGCGCTTAGTTTGGATTTAAGGCCCATCTGCAGGGCACTTTTTGTGGCAGGGCAAGCTCGTAACGGAAATATGAAAACTGTAATAAACTGACTCACGGCATGGCCCGTATCATTTTATCGGGCGAGGGAGTGCAGGTATATAAGGGACAAAATCACTGACACCAGATGTGGAGGTCCGTTGACACTGATTGTGCAATAATAAACCAGGGAGGTTTTAATAAGTACCTCCCTGCATAATAACAAGGTCATGAAGGCGCGTGGTTCTCGACTTTTCTTGAGACCAAAGCGATATAACGCAAAACTGATAATTTTCGCGTGAATTCACCCATGGAGGTCTTATTTTATACCTCCATGATTCACCTCACTGGTGACAATACCACCTCACACGACAGCAAATTCGTGACGTAACTTCAACCCACCTCCAAGTTGTGTCCAAGTTAAAAATAAAATAAACGTGAGCTTTAGATCACTCACTCCCGGAAGTCGAACTCACGATCATTACGATATGCTATATGTACTCAACATTATCACACGACCCCCTAAATCTGCGTAAATCACCATAAAAAATAACGCTGCTCTCCCGAGGTAGGTAATTCGTAATCTCTACCCACCGGAGATAACTACCGCGTAGTTACGAATAAGTGGCATTATGTGAACGGAAAATGTTCTTCGGACCAGTGAGCGCAGACAATGAAGAAAATGGTATTGTTTAGTGTCATGCTCGGGGCATTGTCCGCTTCGTCAGCGAAGTGTGTGGTATATCCTATCGATGGTTATGAAGAAATGTCGCCCAGTATGGCGGTGAGCTAATCAAAGATTTTCTTCCTGTTGTATCTCTTGGCGGTTGTCTCTTCGACATCCCGAAATGACGGCAAAAGAACTTTAGGCGACGATCGTGGCGGCTCACTCATGTCACTCGGTCGAGCTAACAGCAGCTATTTTTGAAAAGGTTGGTGGAAAAAAATCCCACCCAGAAAAAATCCCCCTGGAGAAAATAATGTTTCTGGTGCAGCTGAAGAAAGAGAATTATCGGCCCTTTGGTCAGCAGGGAGTTCACGCACCATCTTTTGGAAGTGCTGTATCCAGCTCTTCCGTCGGGTGCGCCATTGGCATGAGAGGTTCTCTTCGCGGATTTTGTTAGGTCAGGATGGTTTTCAGTATAATTCATCCATGGTTTTATAAGATAATTTCCCTGGTCCGTGGCTAAGCTAAATATTTCCATAATTTTCGGGGGCGGAGTGAAGCGTCCGACTCAGATTCGAGAGTTCCCGTGAGTTCGATTCTCTTTCTGACGAGATTCATCGTGCAGCTCTCTCTGCTCCGCGAAGGCAATTAACAGCATTAAAATTCCGAACAGACTTTACTTCGGAGACGTGGGCTTATCATATTAACGCCTGGTGCTTGTCACAACTAAAAATAGACGTACAAAGCTGCGATAGCGAGTCGTCACCTCAGAAAACATGCACATGGTTTGGATTTTTTGCACGCTTCGCTTGGCCTACACCACTGAAAGTGACGGAGAAGAGGTGAAAGCTTAGCTCTGTATTAGTGTGATCAGACGGGATTAATAACTGAGCGTTTATATCGAGACATGCCTAGATGCAGATTACGTTGACAATGACGTACCAAGAGAGGCCATCAGTGTAGAGATTTCGCAAAGTTTGTTCGGTGTTCTCGAACAATGGGTTTTGGCGTTCGCTTTGGCGTTTCGGGGGCATTGCGAAAACTCGCTAATATTAGAAGCTTTACATGCACGTGCGTGCAGAGTGCATTTGATTCATGCCATTATGGAATTCTCCAGTCCCTTTGAATCAAAAATTCCCAGGTTATAACTTATGTTAGGTGTGATTTATGGCGTATATCACGATCGTCTGTTCGCCCACTCAAATCAGCCTGATTTTATTGTTCGACATTTCGATATTTTATCAGACAATATATTGTTAGATTTGTGCGATTATGTACCTACGCATGTCCCCGATAAGACACGGATATCTTTGAAGTGAAGAGTTTAATTCGGGTAAATTTTGGATTTCGTACAAGATTTGGCTCGAGAGAATGTAAACAATACTGAAGCCTAGGTCACAAATCCACCGGGCCCCGTACGATTTTCCCCACCCAGCGGCTTGCCGTGGATTTTAGAGACTGAAACACGAGTCTAAGATGAATTATGCCGAATATCGCCTCAATAGTAAAGCGGAAATTAGACTGGATCAAACTGGGCACCGTAGAAATTGGCCAAAATGTCTGTTTTTACTCGCCGTACGGGCCCCGGAGTGGACATGTGACTGGGGCTTAAGTAGGCCTATTTCCCATTTGAAAAAAAAGTCTGGTCTTAGTACATGTATTTACTTTAATTATCAACGGGCTTTTTAGATTCTACACGGCATCCAAAGAAAGGTTCTTACTCTTCACAAGGATTTTGAAACCTTTAGGACTTTCCAAGCCAATTCACGTACAGCCTAAGAGGAAAATACAATGTACACGTTTTGCAAAAATACGAAGAACTATTATAGGGCCACAGACTGGAGGTATATCCACACCGACCCCACACATTAAAGTTCAGAATGCAAATCGCGAACATTGGTGCAGGGCAGGCACATAAACTTGCATTTCTGTCGACGAGACCCCCATTTAACAAAACAACGACTTCCGCCACATTTTATCGGTGACCCAGAAGCGCTGCCCACTTTGATCACGATATTATTTCCATTTTCCCGGGTCAATGAATACGAAGCGAAGGAAAAATGGAAATGTCCATAATGTTGTCCTACATACAGAAACCTCCCTTGGCGGACACCTCTAGGAAACGCCAAAGGAATCACGCAAACACGAGTTCAATCGACAACATACTCAAACCGGAAAATCCGGGCCAAGTTATCTTCGTCAAATAAATATTTGGCCAAGTTTATGTCAAGTGCACGAGGACTGATACCAAGCAAATACGCCTACGGAGTTTACGATAGTTTCGTAATGAGATCGAGATTGTTCACTATAGGTGAAGGAATCACTGTTTCATTTCACACTACGCGACGCGACTGATTTTGACGAGGCGCGGCTGTCTGATTGGTGGCGAGAGACTTGAAACTAAGGCCCGCCCGCATTACGCGACTCAATGGCGTCAACTGACATTCCGATGGACGGACGGACGGGCAGAGACAGACAAGACAGACAGACAGGCCCTTGGAATAATTGTCAATGAATGAATATTAACTTGGCGCGTTTTCAAGCCACCTAGTGATGTAACCCGAGGAGAATTGCCTGAACATTTGTCCTCCCGACAATGCATATTGCACAATGCGGGTCATTCTCTTCGGGATGGACAGTATATGCCGCTGTTACGAAACAGTTGGGTCAATCGCTCAACTAAAATGACTACTAATCTATACTTGATATCGTACTCATCAAAGACCCGGTCATGCCGGTCATTACTACTGATCGGCCATCATCGTTATTAGGACACTGCAAGGAGCGTCCCTTCCGGTTGTAGGCCTACACGAAGGCCACGCTTGGTGACGGCCGCAACGAGGAATGAAAACTAAGCTGGTTTCGCAGGAAGGTTTTACAACCCCACCAACTCCAAGGACTAGTCTGGACGCAGAACGAAAAAGTGTGGCATTTTGGATAACAGCAATTTTTTGCATTTTTTTAGATCTCCAAATGACAGAGATTCAGAATCCGCCGGGTGCCACTCTGGCACGCTTGAGCGTTTTGACAAAATCCCGTTTGAAGTTCAGGACACAGAAAATCGGGGTTTTGCGTCCAGACTAGACAGGCGATGCCCCGCTCGATCGTTCGAGGTATTTCAGCCACGCCCTTCTGAGATTATCAGCCTCCAAGGCGCTGCAACTGACCTGCCCACTCGGCCCCGACGTTACACGTCGACAGTGAATAGAGTTGATCATGCCGATAGCGTAAAGTTTCCCGTCAACCCAGCAGATATACATCGGTATTCCGCGGCGGCAGCTGCCGCAGGCGATCGATGTGAGAGCTTGTTACGGGTGACTACGTGCGGATAGCTTTAACACTTTCAACGCCTAATCACTTGGTTAAATCCTTTCGGGGATATAGATCTACCATTTTTTATTTTTGACAGGAGGCTACTTGAGTGCTAGGCCTCATCACTTAGGCCTAGCAAAAGAAAACAGCTTTCCTTTGTAGACATGAAGCGACTCGTTCCACATTGCGATCGAAACCAAACAGCGCAGCCATTTTTAAAAACAGGTGCTTGATAATGATATCACGCACTCTTTGTATTTTAAAAAATATCAGAATAGAAGTATCGGCTGTCAGCTGTGCCTAGATCTACATAAGTGCAGCTTACATCCAGAGCAACAATGCAACCCTGTTCAAATGCAGGCCACTATAGCAACTTGGCCTATGTGAGTGACATACCAGCATTCAATGCATTCTGCACAGACGAACCAGCCTTGGTGCAAACGCCATCTTTTAACACACGAACGAACTGAGTTGTGCGCGTACGAGAATATTGGGAACTCGAGCATTGTCAAGGGGTGTCTGAAGCGAGCCTGTATATTCTTCAGCGATGCAAAAGAGGAACATTCTCCTCCATCAAACGCGGTGATACAACAATCGACCGACGATCACAAAGCAAGTCACGGCGGTTGCAGAGATACGGGCCATTGTCCCATCCAAGTGGACCGATATCGATCGTACTCTGACTGTACACCAGTATCAACCGTTCAGAGATCGATAAAAAATCGATAGATCCTGATCGACCGGATGTGCCTTCTTAATTTCCATCCCCCTCTCCCTCCCCATGCAAGGTCAAAATTTCGCAAATTGATTCAAGTAGTCACTCACAGTTGAAGACGGTAGTTGAAAGATACGTACTATAGTCCCGCGTTCTTGGTAGAGGTGAATACTATGATCTCAAAAGATGTCCTTGTGTCCTTGGATAATGCGTATGAAAAGAAGATGTGGCTCGATGAAAAATATTCGTGGAAATATTCCGGAAAATCAGGTGGGCATTTACTTATGAACAAGGGTGTACATTTACATTACGACTAGTATTTCCTTCCATATCAAGAGCACACACATCAGTGCTCTTGGCAAGCCATGATCAAACCGTCACGCACTTCAAAATGAAATCATCAGATCATGCCGGCAGAAAAACACATAATTTACGCGACAATCTATCCGGGAGGCAAGTTTGCGGGAATGAATATTGCGAAAGGCTCGAAGAGACGGCAGGCAGATTGCGTCACACGGCACCGTCATGGCGACCGTTTACCAATACTACAGTGTGTTCCAAAAAGGTCATCATTTATTGGTCCATGAAGGAATGACAACGGCAAATTCCTCACCTTGACGCGCTGTATATTGTACGTGGATTTTTTCCAACTTTTCCTGTACCGATGGAGCTCGGAATGCTCATTTACTTCTCAGTCATTTTCTGTTCAAAAAATAGCCACGCTGTCGCGAGCAGTACCCCTCGGCTGTCATGTAGATGAAGATGAGTGCTTCCGAATAGGGAAGATTCTTACACTTTCTGAATCGATAACTCGCTTAGTCACCTGGCCCCAACATCCTCTGGAAGAGGAAATCGGAATGCCCAGAGAAAACCTGTGCTGCCAGAGTCGCCCTCTCCATCACGCCAAGACAAGAATGGATCCGAATGGCGATCGAACTTGCAAACCGAGAGGTGCAGGCGCTGATGTTGGCATTTCGCGACTCTGACAGAAAAACCGACGCATTTGGTATTAGGAACATTGCGTGGTTTCAATAGCTGAAACCTCCTCTCATCACTCACCACTTCTTCGTTCGTTTATCGAATATAAAATTTCGCTGACACGTACGGCGAAATGTGATTGGCATTTTTGATAGCTCATGTCGGTAGCATTAGCGACTTAATCCGTGTATGCCACACGGGTTATTTGAAGACGTTGTGTACTTGTACGTACATACATACATCTTCACACCACAATTTATAGTGAATTACATGGACACTCTGTACAAGCTCTCGGTCAGAATTTTACCCCTGGTTCTATACTTCAATTTCCACATGGTTTTCACAAAATTTCATTAAATATCAATCCCAACCTTTCTGCTATTATATTCATTTTTCGTGGAAGTCCAACATTATGAATCCCTTTCACATAAACCCCTGTTGATTTCGCCACGATGTTCAGTGCAGTTTACACTACGCGATGCATTATGCATTTTTCAACATGGCCGCCATGCGGGCCGTAGAAACGAACTGTGATTTTGTAAAATAACTTGTTCACGTCTTGTTTACTGGGGAAATGAAAGCCATGAACTCGCAGCGACGAAAATAAGATATCGTGTGCTGCGAGATTCCTTCTACATTAGTACTGCTTGATGAGAGTAGCGCTTCTACAATCCGATATTCTAAATTTTGTGGAAATCACATGAGCGCGTCTAGTAAATCTTAGACACCCAACTTGAATTCGGGGCTCATGATATTGGACTTCTCATTAATATTAACCATCAATAAATGTGTACTAGTCGATCACACTCAAGATTCCTCCTGTGTATTGATTTATAGCGCAATATTTCTGATTATTTATCAGGTGCGGCTGTTTCCCGAGGATCAGATCAGCCAATCTGTGCAGTGAGACCAGTCATCAGCAAGGTCAAGGTCGGATCGAAATTACGTCACGTTTTCGAGCGTACAGGCTAAACTAGTCGATCCTGAAAAATCACAGAAACCGCATCGTGTTTATGTTGGTCACGTCACCAGAGGGATTCAATGGATCGATCTAAAACGCGGAAGTAATAAGGCCGGCGGAACGAGCATAGATCGTTTCCGGAGCCAGTATCTAAAGGCGTCTCGTATTGCGACTTCAGTATAGAAATTACCGAATCCGCACCTCTGGGTCGCGTCTGGGGGGATGAATTTCACGGAATGTCCATGATTGTCACGGTAGGCCTTCAACTAGATGATGCTGGAAACAACGCGACTATACGGTGCAGTTTAAATTGACAGTGGAATAAATAAAAATAGGTTTTAAGTGATGGGGAGTGGAATTAAAATGGATGCCGAAAGGGAATTGTTTCGATCCTGCCATAATGCGTTTAATGACTCGAGATTTGAACTAACGGTTTGTGTTAAAGAGACTATAGCATACAGAAGACGACTCTGGTAGAAGTCCCCCTGGAATCAACAGTCAGGTGTAAAGTTTTTCAGTGTTTCCGTGTGTCAGTGTTCCCCCTATTGTTCTGGAAACACTGGCAGATCGATCGACACGTTTCTCTCTGTGTCCTCCATTGTCGAGTCGCGGCTTATTCCGTCAGACAATAGCAGGGGAACACTCGCAGATGGGGAACGCTCAAAAACGTTACACCGGGAGTTAGTGCCCTGATGGATTAAGCCTTTGAATTAGGATTTATGTCGCTAACCCTGACAATAACCGTTGATAATGCATGACTTTGTATCGAGGGCTTCCATCCCTAGGACTTTTTCCGCTGGTAGGCCTACACCGGGCTGTTGCGAATACTCCCAAATGTCACAAGACCCCGACAGACATTACAAATCCGTTATCTTCTTGCATAAGATACCTGATCGGAACATTTCCCGTCTGACATACAAATTCACCGTGGCGTTAATGGGTTTGTAAAGCATGTCTGACAGCAGCTCGACGAGCTTACCGATACGTCGCCAGGACAACACAGAGCCTCATCAGTCGAGATGACGAGAGTCCCGGGTGAAGCCGATGACATTTGTGAATCGAGCGCAGCGGTCACGGAATCGTTCTTCTGTGTGAGTGGGAAAGTATAGACCTTTACAACAAAGATGGCGGTCTAGTTCTCACCATATGACGTCAGAAGGCAGACTATTAAACTAATGTAGAACCTACATTCCTTGGACTCTCATTCCTTTCGCACATACGCATTAACATACTGGTACAGCCAACCAATGACGTTTCAGCGTATTTTTTTTTCAAGAAATAAGGGACGTATTTCGATCAGACGTACCAATACCCATGGATGTATTTCCACCCGTGAGTTCCTGGTAATGACCATCCATTAGTTCATATTGGATTTTTTTCGTATTGGAAAATCGATAGCAATGCGAATAATCTGATCGCGCAGCCAGAAAAACTCTATAAGAGCTTTCCAGCGATAATGTGATTGAGGATTTTTGTCATCGTTTGTTTAGATTAATGCTGATTGGTCGAGATGGTGTGAGCTGATTGGCCCACAGATCATATGACGTCAAACTAAATATGGAATCCCAGAGGTCCTAAATTTCATCCCCATAGCACACTTAACGTGAAAATTCCCAGACCTAAAACAGGTTCCACCTCCCAAACGTGCATCAATCATGGCTGCGGGGCCTACGACATTGTATTTCCCGCGATTTTGTACATTCTCGATATACTGGAAGGGGGGTGTATAGTCATGTCAGTTATAGGTTAGGGTTCAGTTAGGTTAGGGTTCAGTTAGGTTAGGGTTCAGTTAGGTTAGGGTTCAGTTAGGTTAGGGTTCAGTT
>NMRB01000135.1:514071-527520 GCA_002633025.1 Notospermus geniculatus
TGCAAAAATGTAGGAACCAATCACAGCGCTTGTTACTCAGTGACGATTACTGTACTCCACGACGTTGCAAAAGACAGCCCTCAAAAGGTCGTACAGTATACGTAATGTTCCAAGCAAATACATCACGG
The DNA here is from genome assembly GCA_002633025.1 of Notospermus geniculatus. Lineage (NCBI taxonomy): Eukaryota > Metazoa > Nemertea > Pilidiophora > Heteronemertea > Lineidae > Notospermus > Notospermus geniculatus. The sequence goes on from NMRB01000135.1 coordinate 514,200, forward strand.
TCGCAGCTGTACGGTCACCACGGAGACTGGTTTTGCCACTGGGATCTGGCTCCTCCAACATTCTCATATCGAAGGCATGAGTGTCAGGACTTCGATTCGAAGATATCAACAGCCTGCTGTGTGGTCAGCAATAATGCCGATCATCACCAACAGAGAAAGCTGGACCCCGGCAATGCCAGATCTCTGTGACCTTACAACTGCGATTTTGGTTATGACATTACCTGGCCTTCATCCATTCTCATGTAAACGCCAGCTGCTGGGGTCGCTTTCAATTCTTCGGCAGACGACACGCCAATATTTCGTCGCAGACTATAGTATTGATTCTCGCGAAAGTGGCATGTAATTCTAAACCACGATTTCTTGTCGCGTGATGCGATCGAATAACTAGCTGGAAGGTTCCAACCTACGTTTGCATAAACAACGCTTGCCTATCTGCCGGGTGAAATAAATATCAACACATTAGCGTTACATAAACAAGAAGAACTAATGCTAAATCACCATCCGCACAATATCGCGTGCATCGCCCACTCGGCCTTACAATTCCGTACTTTACAAAAACCATCGTTCATTCCACCCGACCTACTCGCTGCTCCAGGTCCGTGTTTTACAAAAACCATCGTTCATTCCACCCGACCTACTCGCTGCTCCAGGTCCGTGTTTTACAAAAACCATCGTTCATTCCACCAGACCTTAATCTAATGCAATGCACGTGATCGTTCTGCGTCAAAATAAATTTTCTTCGATCGGTTTTCGATGCGGAATGTTTTTATTGATCTGAATGAACACGCTATAACCGTCACAGGCGGGTTTCGCTTCGGAGGACAATCTTCAGTCGCATCCCGCTAAATTATATGATTTATTGAAGAGCCGCAGCTGTAGATTAGAACGTATCATATTCAAGTTTCGCGATTTTTAATTGAGGCCCTGAATCAATTTCTTTTTCTGGAGATTCTACGCTCGGATTGCGGGTATTTGTTTTGTGAATGCGATAAATAATATATTACGGTATAATCGGACACCAAAAACACGATATACCAAGGTATTATATATAATACAACAAATAATAAAGCGATAAACTGAAATATTTCTTTACAAATTTGTTTTTTACCACTTCCCAATAATGCGATCTGTTGACGAGTGTTTTTCTGCATAAAATATTGATTCCAGGATAATTTGCTGTGAATACGCCTTGTTCTGGAAAGATACAATAAAATGATTGACGTTTTTTTTGGGTAGTGTGCAGCACCGTATAACCTTTGGAACAACCACTCTACACCTGAACCCAGAAACACGGACGTTTTGTTCACCTTTCGGTGTTTTTTCACACCGATTTAGCTTGAAAACAATGTTTGGGTGCTGCTTAGCGGCATCGTTTCAACGGCTGGGGGACTAGCTCAAATGGTAGAGCGCTCGCTTAGCATGCGAGAGGTACCGGGATCGATACCCGGGTTCTCCAAGAGTCTATTTTTCTTTTTTTCATATGTGTGATAATAAATAGGAAGTCAACTTCCAGAATTTAGCTAAATTCTGGAAGTTGACTTCCTATTTACTATTATACGTTGTGTTGACTTTTGTGCTTCTTCTCTCTTTGGTTTCATTTGTGTGCACCACATAATCTTTGCAACCACAACTCCACACCTGAATGCAGGTAATACGCACTCAACAAATACATGAAGCGTAGGTACAATTTTTATTCACCTTTTTCTGTTTTTTCACATTGATTTTTCTTTAAAATTTTTTTTCAGTGATTGCGCTTCTTAGCGGCAACTGTTAAGCGAGTAAGGGGGACTAGCTCAAATGGTAGAGCGCTCGCTTAGCATGCGAGAGGTACCGGGATCGATACCCGGGTTCTCCAAACATCTGTTTTTTATTTTTTTTTTCATTACGTATTTGTGTGCACCGCCATGTATTTGTGGAACCGCCACTCCACACTTAAATGCCAGTTGTACGGACTCTAAAATACATGAACCATAGGCTACAGTTTTGTTCACCTTTCTGCGTTTTTTTCAAATCCTTTATCCTGAAAACAATGTTTCAGTGATTGTGCTGCTTAGCGGCGGCAACTCAACAGGTAAAGGGGGACTAGCTCAAATGGTAGAGCGCTCGCTTAGCATGCGAGAGGTACCGGGATCGATACCCGGGTTCTCCAAGAATCTACTTTTCTTTTTTTTTTCATTTGTGTGCACCGTATAATCTTTGCAACCGCAACTCCACTCCTGAATGCCAGCAGTAATACGCACTCAACAAATTCATGAAGCGTATAGGTCCCTTTTTGTGTTTTTTTCACACTGATTTTTCTTAAAAACAATGTTTCAGTGATTGCGCTGCTTAGCGGCGTTTGTTAAGCGAGCAAGGGGGACTAGCTCAAATGGTAGAGCGCTCGCTTAGCATGCGAGAGGTACCGGGATCGATACCCGGGTTCTCCAAGTGTCTGCTTCCTATTTTTCATTATTTATTTTTTTCTTCAATTCAACAGCCCCGGCCCTGATAAGGTAATTAGTGTTCACCTACGTCATTCCGCTCAAATAGTGCAGTGACATAGTGGGCGAGTGCGAACGATCTACTGAGGTTAAGAAATCAAACGATAAACGTAAACCTTATGACAACTTTATTTTTCATACTACATCCACCAGATTTTATATTGCATTTTCGGTACAAAAATAACGTTGTCGTTAACGTTTACGCTTATCGTTTGATTTCTTAACCTACCTATTACCTCACGACGGTCCTTCCTTGAACGTTCGAAGCTGCCCCATTTGTCTATCGTGACAAGATACTACAGAAGACCTGTGCGACAGGCGATGCACCTGCCGTTCAGCTAAAACCTCGTAGAAAGAGATTTATTGAGGCGTACCGTCGAGAGCGCAATCAGCGGTAGGTTCGTGGGGAAGTTGTGGAAGTACAGGTTTTTAAAGATGCTGTGCAATGTGCCGTGATATGAAGGTAGAGTTGCGAAACCTCTCTATTGAGGACACACATGCAGGAAACTGTAAGTCGTCATTAGGGAGGTTTAGAAAGCAAACGATAAACGTAAACTTTACGACAACGTTATTTTTTATACTACACATTAACCAGATTTTATATTGCATTTTCGTTACAAAAATAACGTTGTCCTTAACGTTTATCGTTTGATTTCTAAACCTCCCTATTATCGTTCATTTTCCTAAACCTTAATTTAATCTCAACTGAAGGGGGTCGTGGAGTATTTTTCAAAAGCCGCTCGCGCAGAAGCTCTTTAGCACCAAAACACCCAATCAGAACCCAGGATTCAAAATCACGTGTGCAGATAATGCATCGGCGTATAAGTTCACTGATTAGCACGATAGCTAGCCGCACACGTATAACACTTTGCTAGCTCCGAATTGACGCCGCTAGCCATACGCAGAACGTAAATCCCAGAGGAGAGCCGTCGATCGCAGCCGTTTCTAAGGCAGTTTATTAGTCTAGGTTATGCTCTAGCAACGCTTCGAAGGATTGCCGAGCAAATCGGCGGAATATCATGAGGGAAATGCTCGTGTATCTCGGTTAATAGTATTGACGAACGGTTTACGTTCAGGGGCCCGACCGATCGATACCAGCGCCGCCAAGCGGATAAACCCCGAAGGTTCCTCATTTGATTGGGATGGGGACGAGATTGTTTACGCCGCCTCAAGCCTATAATTTACGTCACATGATGACAAGGTTAACTGGGATGCAACTTATATTATATACGAATACGTTAATAAAATATTCTATGTGAAAGCCGTATATCACTTGCGGACCTAATCTCTCTTACAAACGTTTTTGAGATATTTTATTACAACGGCCGACAGACCAGGGTCGATAACATGCAAGCAGTACGCTAATTTTATGACTCCGGCGTCGGCGCTGATCGTTTCGAAGTCAAAAAAAATAAAAAAATCATCGATTCACCAATGGTACAATATTAATGAGCAGGTAGTATTGTCACTAATCACTAATGGGCTCCAACAGCAGATAACAAACTGCGATGTTATATCCACCAGCCTTATCCCAGTTTCTCTCTCACTCTCTATCGATCTGAAGCGAGCTCGCTACACTCTGTTCCAAATCATTAGTGCGTCAGGTTTTACCTCTGGCTCTTTTATACTCAATCAGGAGGAAATAATAATTATTTCCTCCTGGCTCAATCAATTTCAACACCGTTTCACTGAATTCCACACTTTCGTCGCAACAAGTGCAAAATATTCAACGAGTGGCAAGACTGTCGTGATCGACGAATGGTGTCGCCATCTCTGAAGTGATCGTGGAACTACGCACCCGACTGCCATCTGCTGTTCGTCGAAATAATCGGATTTGGAGCAGAACCACCGAAGACTGGCTGACGGAGACGTTATCCCAGCACCATTCCCCAAATAATGCCGCGTTTAGAAAGAAACACCAGCAAACCAGGGCCCAGTTTCACAAAGAATCTTAAGTCTAAAGTTTGACTTAAGTCATCATGTGACCAGGTTTCAGCAAATCAGATAGCTTCATTTCAGACTTAAGTTTTTTCTTAGACTTAAGATTCTTTAAGCAACTGGGCCCAGGTTACCCTCCACGGGTATGCTCGTCATATTAAACAAGATCGTTCAGAAAATTGCCGGACATGCCGGAGTTCTTGTTTGCACATGGCGGCCATTTTGAAACATTTAGGCCTATTAGAGTTGTTGTCTATTCATAACAGTTGGGCACTTCAAACAGTTCACTGTAGGGTGACAATACTTGGAAAGTACAGCAACAGTTCGGTGCCTTCAACAGTCATGAATAGACAACAACTCTAATACATGCATTTCGCGTGCAGGATGGTTTCAAAAGCCTTGGAAAATGGAGAGTTCGCTCTGATTGATACCAGCGCCACATAGCGGATGAATAGCGCAGAATCTTCATTGGTTAGAAATTAATGGAGTCCGGAGAGAGAAAAATCCCGACGCCCTTACAAATTGAAACAGACAGTAAGCCACGACTCTGATGACGGTGCCCTTGTTAGTATTCCGGTCGTCTGCTACTTCCGCTCAATTATTCACCGCCTGGCTATCATCGTGGTCACGGAGCCAGCTACACGCGCTGTAGCTTTTTCTCGCTATCTTAGCCATGTGATAGATTGTTCGCCAGCGCTATCCGTTGGGAGGGACGAAGTCATCAACTCCTGGTCTTGATGAGAGGGTTAAAAAACAAGAGATACGTGTTGCGAATGTTTCCAAATGTTGTGATCTTTTCGTCAGCTTCGTCGTCAAAGAAAGTCAACAACCACGAATCATCAATACACTTCGAAAAGACGTTACAAAATAAAGATGAGTTAGTCATTATTCATACAGTCGTAGCTGAGAAAGTGACGTCGGGTGGCGCTGCAGTCGTCGGGTGATCTGGAGTCGCAGGAAATCAAAATTTACAAATTAATTTTTTAAGCTCTTCTATACATGAAAACAATTCGTTCCATTTATGTGCCGGCATTTACACCAACCCGGCTCGTTTAGGCGCCGCTTACGATAATAGCAATAACTTTGCGTCGCTTACGATAATAGCTGATGAGAGAAACATCGGCGTGTTTAAATACGAATCTTCCTACGCTGGATAGAGATATTGATTTTAGAGATAACAGGGTGAGAAAACCGTTCGTGAATTGCCGAAGGCTCTCGGCGGCGGAACAAAAGTGATACGCGAGGAGCGGCAGGCGTGCTTTTCTGATCGAAAATATGAGAGGTATGCGCAAGTTAAAAGACCATTACAAAATACAACTTATCATTGTGACTCTTGTGGACATGATACTGCTGATATCCCGATGTTTTTTTTTTACTTTCAACACCGACGGTAAAAGATAAAGGGATCAGCCCCGACTACACCAAATACGGCATTATTGGTTTTAAAGACCATAATAACAAGGGACAGTCTGTAATGCGGCTGCCGATGAAACCAGAAAATGTCGCTTTGTGACGCTTGAAACATTGAGCAAAAACGATAATAGATAAAATTAGAAAAGAAAAATAAACGATATCCTCGTTTTTATTTTTATTTTTATTCTTTGTTGTTTTGGGACACACTGTGGCCGTAGTTTTCTTTCTATGCGCAAACGAAGTTTCCAGCATTGTTCCGCCGTGTTCCAACGTGTCTAGCTAATGTACATTTGTATACATAAACATCCATCAGCTAGAAAAAGAAATTATTGTAAATTAACGGTACCTTCACGTATATACGCTTAGAGCGAATGTCGCGGAACGCCAGGCACGTACCACCGGCGTCTCGTAATGAAAGTATGGAAAAACAGTTTCCGCTACGATGGCATAGCGTCCTTCTGATGGATGGAAAGTAGCATGCTGATGGCGGAGTACTGAACGATGTTGAGGAGAGACGGTCGCAGAACGGCGGTAAGGAGATATTGATCCGAGTGGCGTGGTGATGTTAACACTTCTAGGGCCGTAGCTGGGCATTTTGTCGGGGAAGGGGAGAGCATGTGGGTTTTGTCGCTCTCCACGGGGCAACCTTCACTTTTTGCCATTTTCCCGCCAAAATCTGCCGTGGCGTCTAGGGGCATTTGTCCCCCTCCCCATGGCTTGCTAGCTACAGCCCTGGCTTCATGTTACCATGATCTTCGAGATATTACCAATAAACAAAGTGTTCAAAGTTTCAGTGTTCATTCCGGTGCAACACTTACACGTGACAAAAAAGTCACTGTATACTCCGCGTGGTGGAACGAAGGGCCCTGGAGGAGATCCACTCTTCGCCCAGGTCGTCTGGCTAAGGCTGGTGAGGTCCGTTGGCGGAATAGGCCTAGGAGCGAGTGGGAAGAAGATGGTTGGGCCCAGCACTTCCTACGCCAAGGGTGGTTTCTACAGGACTCACAGGAGGGTAGTGAGATAGTGCCCTCCCCGAACCAAAAGGGTCAGAGGCTTGCTTTCTCTGAACTTGGAAAGAGTCTAGTGGAAGGGTAAAGCGGCGGCGATGGAGATGGATCCAACGCTGCCATCTCAACAATGGAACTAAACATTTGAATTTTTGGGCGGCGTGGAATGGCCACGCGGACTGACTACCTTGCTCAAACGAATGATTGAATACAGCAGAACAATTTTAGCATCACCGATCAAGGTTTATGCCTACATGTGCACCAAAATCGACCAACAGACGCATAGCTTGCCTACATAGATGGATTGAGAACACTTGAAGCGGACTGCAGCGCCATTTTGCCGAATCATGGAATAGAATGTCATTGCGGCGGCGGTGAATCTGATTTGCAGAAAGTCGCCCAAAACTGACTGAAGCCCTATCAACCTGCAATCATTTATTACATGAATGCCTTTATCACTTACCTGTGGAGTCCAGGTTCAATTTCAATGACCTTTTGCATGATTAATGGACTTAAATCAGAGCATTGTCCCAAATCACCCATCCATAAACGGATACAAAAAACAACGAATGATCCGATTCCATGAGGACCGTGAAGATACAGCATGTCGCCGAAATAAGCCCGCCTAACACATTCCTCCGAAAAAAATAGGGAACCGCTTCGTGGCAGCGGAATTGCTGACGGACTCAATGAATCAGCTTGGTAATCGTGTAAAATAAGCCTCCCCCGAAAACATTAAAAGATACAATGTAGGCGACTACATGAGGCGTATCGTCATCAGGCTTCGCCTGATAGGCCTAGCCACATTGGCGACGATTTCAAGGTAGGCCCTAGTGCCTGGTTCATGTGGTCAGTTTCCGCACAGAGGGAAAAGGCGAAAAACCTAGTATTACTGAGTGCTATCAGTTGACGAGAACATCACACAAGATCTGGCAACGGATGCGAACCGAATCCTAGGCCTAGGTCTATGGGTGCACGCCGTTTCCTCTACCATATATGACGCACTCGTCAGAGATATATGGGAATAAATTCGCAGCTTACGACTATCGGGCGCAGGAAAACAGTAACCCTATCTCGCCCACGCGACAACTCTAATCCGATAGCTTTGATGTCGTCGTTCTTTCATCTCTGTTTCTCCTTCGCTACGTGTAACGATCCCTTCGTATACCGCGGTTGTCTCCCGGCACTTTTAACCTGATCACGTCTATAGCTAACGTTACGTTTGAGCCAAATACACGGAATCGGTGATGTGTACGATGAGATTACACGTAAAATCTCGGAAGATGTTTCGTCATTACCATAATTTGATGATTAAGACGTATCAATTTTTGGGCATTCGTCGCCTTCAAAACCTAGAGTGCCGTTGTGCAGTACCATTAGACCAAATTTCATTCCTGCAACATCAAATGGATTGGGAGTGACGGAAGAGCCGCTTAAACCTGGGTCACTTTGTGGCGTAACAGAGGTGCATGGCCAGCTAGCTACGTAGTCATGTCACTCAGAAATTCATGAGAGAGGTGCAAGGCAACTAGACCTGGGTCATTCAGAAACTGACTCAACGTGCAATGTAACAGAGGTGCCTGACGAACTAGACCTAGTCACTCCAGATATTGACTCAACATAAATGGAAAGTAACAGAGGTAGCCTACTTGGCCAACAATTTCTGGGTCACAACAGAAATTGGCTTTACGTGTACAGAGGTGCATGGCCAGCAAGACCTGGATCAGTCCCAACACGTACGGTAACGTAACAGAGATGCATGGCCAACTAGACGTGGGGCATTCAGAAACTGACACAACAGTACGTAAGGTAACAGAGGTACAGGGCTAACTAGACCTGGGTCACTCGGAAATTGGCTCGACTTTTAACATACCGGTAGCAGTGGTACTTGGCCAACTCTAGACATGGATCCCTCTGAAACTGAACAACAGGGATCTGTCTCTTGAAAACTGGCGTACGTTGAGAAAAAAGACAACAGACTGATATTCTTCATATAAATCGGGCGCCCGAGTTATATGTCAGGCGCCCGGAGATTTCGTGATCCAAAAAATTTCAATGATGTCTTTTTCAGGCCGCAGTACTGTCTTGTATATAGTTGCCACTCCTGGGAGAACCAGCAATGAACGCCATTATTATTCTTTGCAATTCGTAAATTACACCAACCGACGTAAAACGTTAGATAAAAACACAAAATCCGAGAGAAATGTTGAAAAATACCACAAGCGCCGCGTCTAATTCTTCTGCATGCAGGCCGTAATTACAGCCGTCAGGATCGACTTTTTCAGCCTCTTCGCTCTGAGGTTGTTCACTCGCGGTTTATACTTTAGCAGACGATATTTGTTGACGTTTCTACATGTATCCAACATACATGTACGTAACATCCGATAAAAGCCGATACGCGGCGCGAAAAATACTTGTATCTCAAAATAAACTTTAATAAAAACGAATTACACGTTGACGCGAAAAATGATTAAGAAAAATAATCCCCCAAAATAGCACCTCTGAATAAGGCAGAGCTTTTCAAAAACTAGTGAAAAATTTTCTTCAACGGTAGTGAATGTCGTGGTACAACATTTCCCATATCCCTCTGGATAGGCGCACTTTCTGGCTTGCTAAATACACAATGTAAATTTAATTGTTATTGTGTGCAAGTACTTTCTCTTTCCCTACGCCGGTAGAAGCCGTCAATAAGTTGACCAATAGGTGTCACTAGAGCCCAATTCAATGCCTAGCGGACCCGTTCGTGGTTGATTGAGCACCAATCAGGAGAATTTTATATTGTATTGGTCTAGAATTTTGTAGCCATGTTTTGGCGATATAAAGCGCGGCTGACTGCTCCTATTGAGGCTGAAATTCTAGTATGTGGATCTCCAGCAGACATGGAAATAGTGGACCTCCTTCTCTGAGGAAGCATGTAGGGAAGACTTTACAGCCGGTGACAGACTGGCGCGTACGCGACGCGTCGTGCAGGCGTTCCGCCAATCAGATTCTTCGGTAGGTGTTTCGGTCCGTGTTACCGCCTCCCAGATTGGTTGAACGCTTTCCCGACGCGTTGCTTACGCGCCAGTCTTTAAGACTCAAGTGCGGTGCATTTCCTATGGCGTCAAGGGAGACCGATCAATTAATCAATTGGTGAAGAATGGGTTTATAGTGCATGGTATTGATAATTGACCACTGATTAATGGATGCATGAAAAACTGAGATGAACTCGTCCGTTGGACTGTCTGCTTCGATGGAAAGAAAGTACATTGTACATGTATTCATCGTATTCAACGCGGGCCGCCATCTTGGTTGTTGATGAAATTGACGAACGCGCAAGCAAATTTTTTTCCTTCAGTTTTACCTGCCCTCGTAACGCTCCTCTCTAGGCGGAGAGTTACGAGGGCAGGGGACAAGTCGATTTTCCTCTTTACATTTCGACTGCCGGTCAATGCGCATGCGCAAATAGTTTCGTAAACAACCAAAATGGCGGCCCACCATGGAAACATGAATACAGCAGCCTTTCTACATGTACGCAATTCTGGAGGCTGTTGTTAACGGTCCATATAGAATTTCATAACTCAAGTATGAAAAATGGGGTACTTAGCTTTTGCTTAATGCAATTTAAGTTTTTTATGAATATGCACCCACGGGTGACAATCGGCCTACAACACGTCGACTGCTGCTAAACTCATCATTTATGTTTTTTTATAGACGTTATTGCTGTTGTATCGTAAGCTTGAGCACTTACTTTTCCACGGCGCCCACGACATGATCCTTACATCACGTAGGCCAGGCCACGGGGTGTGCCACGATTCGCACAAATTACTTTTCTTCTTGCAATCCACGTGGACGTCACTGATCTGTTTGAACTCGGATATCGCTGGTGTTGTTTGGTTACGGCATCTCCACACAGCATTGCAGATGAGAGACGCTGAGCTACATCGTCCAGAGGCAAGTTATGCCTGATTTCCGAGTTTACCGGACATTGAAGGTAGGCCTAATACCTCTTACGAGAAGATCTGTGATGACGCATAAACCTCCCGAGGGCCAACTACTGACCATCATTCCAATTCAATTCTCCGTTCTTTCTGGGACACACGTTACATCGTAGAAAATCCACTGTTATCTGAATTACGACATCTAGAATATGGCGTGACAGCAGTGACACCATTAAAACTGTACCTCAGTTCGGCAGCAGTACGTCAACTGCAGTTTTTTTACCACCGCCGCGTTAGCTTACGTCATCGCAAAGATTTTTACACCGAAGAATCCGTCTAACATATCACGTTGATCACACCACATTGAGCGTCTTCTTCTACAGTAAAGCATTAGATATTCTTTGAGGCGAATTTACCATGCTTCTTCAAAGACTGTTTGAAGTAGTCAAATGCAGGGAATAGGTACTATTAGCCACGTAGCCAATCTGCACGGCTCAGCGGCGCTCCTGGCCGTACAATATAAAAGAAAGCCGGTCGTACTCAAGATAGGAGGTGAAGATCCTCTCTTTGCGGCTGATGTTCGCGATCAATGTAGCCCGCTTAAAGATCGATGCGAAAGTGATCTCTTTCCGCTAGATATCTTCTTGCGAAAATGGACGCCATCGCGTGATGTTTGTCTCCGTTGGGAAGATTTCAGTGCCTGGGGTCGCGTACCGAGCACGACGCTTAGAATCCGTTTTGCAAAAATCCAACAGTAACGAACAGGAATCCAAGTTGTGTGTAATGACCGAACAAGGAGAGACGTTCGCGTTGGTGTTTCTGGGGCTTTGTGAAAAGGGAGTTTTCGCAAAGCCTCACGCGAACGCCAAATTCATTGTTCGATGCCACGAAGAGAACACCGAACAAAAGGATAGACGTTCGCGTTGGCGTTTCGGGGGCTTTGCGAAAACTCTTCAAAACTCTTTACCCTAAGCCCTCGTAGGGCCTACTTGTATAATCCTGTATCGAGCATATTTGTATTTATTCAAAAAAATCGATGAAAAATATGATCGTCTTTACAACGAGCATTAGCAAATACTTGTAAGAATCAGCGTGTTGGCTAACAATAACGAGTTTTCGCAAACCCCCCCAAAACGCCAACGCCAACGTCAATCCTTTTGTTCGGTGCCTTCTTCGCGGCATGGAACAATGGGATTGGCGTTCGCGTTGGCGTTTCGGGGGCTTTGCGAAAACTCTCCAACTAATTTCCCATCCTCTGCAAACGCGGAACAAACGCGGCCGTTGTTTGGTCTCTTGCTCGCCTCGTAACCAGCCAAGACACTGACTGCGAATCGTAATTGTGGTCAACGAATGTCACTAAGGGGGCAATCATTCTTGAGATTGAAGTCGGTAATGTCGTCTGCAGTATTAATTGAGGTATGGCTGGTGTCTAGGCATCGGTTCTTCATATTGAACGGGAGACGTAGGTATTTTGTCCTCACAGCGAGCACAACTCTTTGTACTTTGTAATTCCCTCTGCTCGTGTTGCCTTCCTTCGATTAAAGAAAGGCAGGCTCGCCGGGGGAAGGTATCAGTAGGCGGTATGCGGAGTTTGAGGAAGCCAGTGGGAAGGTAGTAGACTATCCTTGACTATTAAGGGAAAACTAGCAAGCCACATTTTGGTCAAAGTAGTGAATACCATTTTTGGACTTCCGGTTTGGTCTCATCTGATTCAGCATATTTCTCAAAATTTAAAACAATGACTTGCTTGGTTTGGTCTATACGGATTCTGTTTGGCTGTGAGAGTACATAGTCGTTTGAGTGAGCAAAATAGGGCGGAGCGGCTAATATGACTGCGTTCCGCGAGTACAGGAAGGCAGTTCTATATTTCGATATCTTGACTAAACATAGTTATTGCCTTGTTCGCTGATTACACTCAGTACTACAGTAGCTTATCGACTTTCTGTTAGTCTGAATGTGCTCATGCAATATCGATTATAAATGTTGAACCGAGCAATCGTACCCACCACCCAAGTGGTGACAAACGGTTTACACCGTTCCAAAAACACTGCTGCCCAGACCGACTTGCCATCGGGCGGCGTCGCTCACAGAACGAATTCGGCAGCCGAGCCTTGAACCACCGACAAGATGGACTGAGTTGATAAGACAGGGCCATAAACCTGTTGCTATGGTATCCGGAACAACGGAATAACCCCGCTGTCTGAGGGCCGTGAGCCCTGGGGACGTGGATGGAATCCGGTGTTTACCGCCGGCGCCAAAGCAAACCAAGAGGATGTTCCCCTCAATGCACCGGGAATGGAATCAACGCCGCCTGGTAGTAGGATTACCAACTACTCTAATCAGCAAATCGTTGTTAATCTGAGCGTCGATCAATTTCCTTCTCATCTCTTTGGAAAAAAGATCAACGAAAAACCGTCGATTACTTTGAGCGTATAAGGTTACGACAGGTGCAGTTTTTTTCTGCCTGTGATATTTGAACGTACCTGTAATGGGCGAGTTCATATTTAAAGGCACAGTCTCCCTACTCGGGGGCAATCCGGGTTTCCGAATGGGGGGGGGGGGA
>NMRB01000135.1:535859-557005 GCA_002633025.1 Notospermus geniculatus
TACATTAGAGTGCATTTCTTCCAACCCTAAGGTTTGTTCCTAGGGACGAGAAATCATAGGTTATTCAGCCTATTGTCAACAACAATGAATTCGACGCCACTGATATCATCACCAAAAGAAGGGGACTACCCCGTGTTAGCCGCCGTCGCCGACGCTCTCACAGGGTACATCTGGTTTGTCCCGGTCGTATTTGGACTTCCCGGTAACATTCTCACCATCTTGGTCGCCAGACGAAAGCACAACCGTAAGCTGTCACCATGTACCTACATGACGGCCATGGCTGTAGCGGACACCGTGTTTCTTCTCGAAGTAGTTTGGTACTACCGCGTGTTCTACCAGGGACACATTGATCACGTCACGGATCGGAAGACTCGGAAGATAATACTGCAGTGAGTATCCGGTAAGCATGTGATGGACGTGGTCCTGCAGCTTTGCCTGTTTGGCAGATGTTTAGCCGAGAAAGACATCAGGCGTCGCTGCAGTCGTCTCGAGTGCGCCGTAGCTTAGAAAGACGTTGGGCGGCGCTGCAGTCGCAAGGATGATCTGGGTCATAGATGTAGGCCTATATAGACGCTACAAAATTTGAAGAGTTGAAGAGTTTGTAAATGTTGATCTGCTGCGAGTGCAGTCACAGTCATCCCGACGACTGCAGTTGCCACCCAACGTCTTTCTTAACTACGACTCGAGAACATCCTGACGACTGCAGCGCCGCTCAACGTCTTTCTTAGCTACGACTCGAGATCACATCACAACGACCAGAGATCATGACTATAAACGCTCCGAAAGTGCTCTCCCCTTCCAGATGTCATCTTTTCATCATGTTCGCCTCTGCAACATTATCTGGACTTTTCCTATCCGCCATGTCGATTGACCGCTTAATAGCCGTCTTGTTCCCGATGGCCGCTAGTCGACTTTGTAACACCAAGAGGGCAAAGCTTATAATACTCCTGATTGCCATTCCCAACATAGCAGCCAACACGAACGTTTTCTATGGTGCAACATACGTCGAGGACCTTCAGTCAGGTAAGTGGTAGAAGTGTACAGCGTCTCCTAGAAGCCCTCGGAGGGGTCATTACCATTCTTCTCGTAATACGTTCCTCAGAGAATGTCTGGTACATGTAACTCGGAAATCAGGCCTAACCAGCTAACTTAGCCCCGAGTCGTTGAACTGGAAATTGGCTTATGAATGCAGTAAATAGGCCTACCACGCTGAGCGAGACATCATGGACCTTTGACCCCCGATCTCTAACCAACACCAGCAACAGCGCCATCAATGGGCTGGGTGAGTTTTGCTTGACTTATGTCATAAAATGCCAAGGAATATTTTGCTGTGCATGGACCGCTCTTTTGATTGACAGGTGTGACAGGAATCAACGTCCTAGGAATGCAAGTCCGCCAAACAATAGTCCGCTATTGTGAGATTATATTCCAATAGTCATGGGCTCTATAGCCATATATTCTAATCCATCGCTGAACAATAAGGCCGGACTTTGATTTTAGAGGGACTTTGGTCCCTGTCACACCTGTCGACGAGACTACCGATTGTTTCATATTTCCAGGATTTCGGATGCTGCTTTTCAGGTCCACTTCCTCAACCCAAAAGGTGGTAGCCCGGGTGATATCACTTTATAACGTCCTCTTTGGTACAGCTTTACCATTCGCTATCATCCTCGGGTGCAATTTATTGATAATAATTGCTGTAAAGAGGGCCTCTAAAGCAAGACAAAAACTCGAAGTGAAGACCCCAGAGAGGTTGCAGAAAAATCTGACAGTAATGCTACTCTTTGTGAGTTTAGCGTATGTTGTGACCACCCTGCCGTATAGACTTCTCACACCGATTATGTTAATGCCGCAAGTAAAAGCAATCTACGACATGACTCAGCTATATTGGAGGTTACGTCAGAGCATTGTAGTTTTCGCCACGGCAAATTTATGGTTTTATAACTACGCAGTAAATTTTTATCTATATTGTATTGGCGGAGGCAAACGGTACAGAGATGATACAAAGGCCGTGATTGGTCAGTTATTGCGGTGTCGTCGACTTATTTTCTAGAGCTTGAAAACTGACGATGCAGTATAACGTTAATTTTACTCATAGTGTATTTGGGGAGGCAAACGATACCGCCTTCTGATACGAAGGCTGTGATTGGTCGGTTATGCGGATAGCTGTGATTGCTTGGATAGACTAATCAGAGGAAGAGCAGTCAGCGCATAGTAGAGGGAAATACGAGGGCTCTGATACGAGCGATGTGATTGGTCGTTAAGTGAAGTAACTACAACACCATGACAGAATAACTTCTCTTTGATATATTTTCCCACGCTGACTCATCAACACATTGGCTCATCCTCATCATCAACCCTAGTGAGCCCAAAGTTCACATCAGTTTCAAGAGATTCGGACGCAATGCTCGGCGGAGCTACTTCATTCGATTCGTGTTGGGCTACATTGGCAGAGACACCCAACAACTCTTCATCGGTCTCCCGACCCTCGTCGTCTTGACGTTGAATCGGCGGAAGTCTTCTCACCGCGGCGATTTTCTTCACCGGACCTTTTCTAGCGTCCAGAACTCTCCTCTCGTCCGGTATATTCAGCCGCATTCGGTCGGCATTCAGCATAATATTGTCATCTGCCGTATCTTCTTCCCGATCTTCTTGTTCGTCAGATGTAACAGTTTCCTTCGTCCGTCGCTGACGACCCTGCGTTGACACGTCATTTCTTGGCGTCCTGTGCGCATTGGCAGGACTTGCCGATCGACCAGGATTGGGGCGAGGTCTGCCCACTGGCCGACGTAAGGTACTCAGCTTCTTCGCCCTCGCAGCGTATGACCCTCCACTCCGAGCATGCTTCATCATTTTCGCATTCATTAGTTTTTCGACATTTTTAATGGCCTTTTCTTCCGCCAACTTCGCTTTCGATACCTCCGCTTCAACCACCTTGTTTCGGGCGGACGCCACGTCATTTAGAATCAGCTTACGTTTCTCATCCACTTTAGTGTACGCCTTCGCTTCTTGGTCTATTCGCCACCCGATGTCTTTCAATTCACCTGAAAGCACGGGGAGTGTTTGGTTTAGGTAAGACAGACGTACCGACGGACAGACAAGCAACAATCACGAGTCACTGGTAAATGAGAGAATAATACCCCCACGCAACGACATAGGGAGACATCTCTGACACAAGGCCTATGAGATACGAACCCGCTCAACCACAGAGGTGCGCCATACATCGTCGTTTAAAGGCCCACAACGCCACAAAAAACCCGCAAAAAAGGTAACGACCGCCAAGTCACGAAGCTGTGGAATGTACATTGCAATTTAATCAGCTTACTTTCAAGATCGTAAATTTGTCGATTCATCCTCGTGATCTGTTTCTTGACGAACGCCTCATCCGTCTCCTCCTCGTCGTCGTCTTCGAATGCAGCGCCATCTTTAAATCGTCTGAGGAACTCCTTTCGCCGTTCTGTTTTCGCTGATAACGATTTCTCGCGCTCTTCGAGGAATCGATTGAAATCCCTTTGAAGTTCAAACCTAATAAAAATGGACGTTGTCTACAGGAGTTTCGTTTTTAGTAAACGGTGTGAATTGAATGAATAGGCCTACATAGGAAAAGCTGTCCAGAGAACGAAGAACAAAGAGATACGACTTGGGAATAAGAAAATGGCAACGGAACGACCGCGTATTAAAAAAAAACTCACTTCGTTTTCCATTCACAGCTTTCTTCATCGGCCGCGTCCAAACGTTTCTGGAGTTCCGCACATGCGAGTTTCCAGTGACCGAGGCTCTGGCCCATCACGGCCACTAGCTCGGTCTCCCGTTCATTCTCAAGACGGGCGGCCGCTAGGCTCTCTAACTGCTTGTTCATGGCCACGGCCTAGCCACAGCGATCTCCTCTCGGCTACATTTCATTGATAGACCTTTTCCACCGCTTCTTATTTGGTATTAAAATGGGATTGAACGAACCTTGAGACGTCAAAAAGGAGGCTCACTCTAAATCACGGTTGCTACGTTACTGCCCGTTCGATTCACGTTGCGCTTATGACGTCATTTTCACAACGTTGTGACGTCATGCGATGGAAGCGGGATCGACTTCAGTGGTTGCAGTGATTAACTCTGTCAATCATTGATGTTGAACAAATAATACGGTATTACAACAATGACAAGCAGCGACCATGCAAAGTCAGGGGCGTCGCCATAGGGGGGGGGGCCCGGGGGGCCATGGCCCCCCCCCAGCTTTTGCAGAGCAACAACAAAATTTCAAAGCCACAAATGTTACATAGGCCGCCGAGGAAAGAAGCTAAAACCGCATTGTTGCTGCGTGCAGCACACCACCTGTTGAAATGCTAGTCCAGAACAGAGCACCGCTCAAACGCCCATAAGTCTTGATTCATTTTGAAAGTAGAGGGACGCATCCACTATCCAGTATAGGATCACTCATTGAAAGATTGTACGCCACGTCAGATGTAAACGTTTTCGGTACAAAAACAGTCTTTTTTGCAACTGGAAAATGTATGATGTCTCATTCCCAGATGCCAGGAAAACGCATCTAAGCACGTTTAATGTTCAAATTTTCTTGGGGGAGGGCCCCCAAACCCCCCGCTCGGCTCGCTCGCGCCTTTGGCGCTCGCCCGCCGATGGTGGCCCCCTCAACCCAACGGACGTGGCGACGCCCCTGAAAGTACAATTTTCTTTCCATCGGCGCTCCGTCTGCTAACGGCAGCGCTGGAAGGATGGATGCCACATGACGCTGACACAAGATTGAGCAATTTATAAAAAGTGACTAGAGCTCATTCATTCATGATTTGGTGGCGAAAATCCACATTCATCTTTGGGGCACCAGACAAGAGATTCCAATCCAACGATTCAACACCGTCTCCATGCCTATTCTGGCAATGGAACTTGGACAAATTTTGTGTCTTTCTGTAGGTATACCCTTTCAACAATATCCAACACGTTGCAACACGCTCATTTTCTACCAGTAAACTCCGGGGGCCAACCGACCCCAGGAGAAAGACTTCCCCTTCCCAACACCACGTGCTCCTTCTGTCCGCCTACGGAATGTAAACAATTACACGGTCTCCCATTGGTCAATTCTCTGCTGCCCCTGACAAAGGCATCGGGACAACCGATAACCACCACTAAGTATCCGCTGCTCAGTCATGCATCAAAAGTGCTTTCCTAAATCCATAACATCATCAGTACAGTACAAAAATTATAAGGCCTATTTTGAACCATAAGACAGGCTTTTTACAAATCGATAGAGTTCGTACGAATCGCTAATATTGGCATAACTGCGAATAAACTGCTAATTAACCCCACCTATCCACAATTAGAACAGCCATATCGCAGCCCATGACGTCACGAAGCTGTTCCGTCTTCGCTTCATACCCTTTGTAACAGGTGCCCGTACGGTGTCGCCATCTATTGAAATTTGCTAATTGGAATTTCCCACAATTCCACCGGGTGACGTGTATTCCACCACGCCATCTTGTTTGGTGTGTTGCCAGTGCGAGTGAGATATTCATGGGAAGTTGTGCGGAAGCCTTGAAAACATTGTGATAAACTCAATATTGTAGCGCATAACGAAGACTTTTTCCGTCGTACCATATTCTATAGACATTAAGCTATGTATATATTGCGATTATTTGGCGTACTTATTGCCCAGGTGTTAGTTTGCAGGGCATTTTA
Source organism: Notospermus geniculatus (assembly GCA_002633025.1). Classification (NCBI taxonomy): domain Eukaryota; kingdom Metazoa; phylum Nemertea; class Pilidiophora; order Heteronemertea; family Lineidae; genus Notospermus; species Notospermus geniculatus. Next base: position 541,542 of record NMRB01000135.1, read on the forward strand.
TCTGCCTGGTTTGGCGCCGGTGACGTACTGCGAAGTAGGCAAAACCACTGAAAACTGCAAGGTAAATGACTGTACATTTTGTGTACATTGATGTGTTCATCACATGAGCTGATGACACATGACCTGGATGGAATGATCACTGATCACGGTGACTTTACAGGCATGAACAAGTCTTTTGATAAATCTTCCTCCTTCAGGCCTACCAGAAGACCTAATATTAATCTGCTAATAATGGTAATCAATCTGCGGTTGTTCAAAGCAAAGGTAAAGTTATCCTCCGATAACTCTTATCCACCGATAAATATCCCCTATCCACCGATAGTTAACCAACCGATAACTTTGGGTTGTTCAAAGCATGGATTGAGGTGTAGGTAACTATCGATGGATTTATCGGTGCAATATCCCAAAATGCATCGGTATATTTCCCATAATGCAGTGCAAAATTTCACAACATCCTGTTGAGGCAGGTATTGCGCAATCACTCCACTCCAGTGAGTGCCAGTTTCATGCAATGGCAGTGGTGCAAAATATCAGAATTCTGTCAGTGAAATAGCTAGGCCTATTAAATCTTGGCTGGGTTTATACCGGCTACTGACACTTATCTCTTTTAATGAAGGTGTACTATGATGGGTAATTTTTATAGGTGGAACGCATTGCGAGACCAGGGGCAGAGCACATCTGAGGCAGTTATGTGACAATTTCTCTCAGTAGGCCTAGTCCAGAATGCAGTCATGTATTTTCATCTTTCATTTCATTAACTGTGATTTTGAACTCATTTTCCAGAGAGAGAACTAATTGAATGTGATCTGGGGGGAGGGGAGATCCTGTGTCAGGCCTAGTCATTTAATTGAAAATTTCGGATCCAAAAACCAAGTGGAACTAATATAATGTTGAATCAGTGAGACTCTGATGCTTGTGCAATATGGAAAATGGGGTGAGGCTCTAGAGTGAGTGCATCAACATGGTGCAATATGGTAAAATGACTGTGCCGCCATGACGCTATGACACACAGAGACAGAGGTGGGGTCAGTCAGTACAGTGACCTTGGCCTACAGTCTTCAGTGGATGTGTGACTCTCATTCATGTCATTGTGTGTGGATGTGCTGCATGTGCTGCTGTGTCATGTGTGTGGAATTCGTGGAGGGGGAATATCTGATGATGTTTTGTAGGCCTTTGTTTGGACATGATGATAGGTATTTTGTCATAATCTTGGCCTAGGCCTTACCAAAACTAGTCAAAGACTTTGATGGGCCCAATTTAGGCCTAGCCTAGGCCTCCCTAGGCCTACCAATAGCCTAGGCCTTTTGATGGCAATGGCAATGCAATGCAAATACCCTGCCCTCTGTACAAAATACACTTGACAGTGTAGGCAGGGGCCCAAGGCAACTCACTGACAACATTTAGGCCTATTGGCGGGCACTGCAGTATCTCACTCTTGTTTTAAATGTTTAGAAAGTTCCAAAAGTGAATTCAAAGTTAGATTCAACATGGGCTTGATAATTTCACAAGATTTGGACCTGAAGTGGATTTTCTGAGATGTTGGCGGCCATTTTTTTTCCTCCGATAACTCTTACCGACAAGATATCGGTACCCCAAGGGCTGGGTTAAAGTTATCGGTGATTTATCAGCAGTTAAAAGTTATCGTTGTTTTGAACAACCCAAATGCTATCGGTGGATAAAGTTAACACAGGTTTATCCACCGATAGCTGCTATCGGTGCTTTGAACAACCGGCCCCAGTCATTCATCAGCAGTGTCGTGAGTGTAGTGTGCCTCTCTCCCCGATCTCTGACTATGTCTGCCGTGACCGTGTGGTGCCTGGCTTGGATGGTGGCTGCTAGGCTGCTGCTGTGCCTGCTCTGCTGTCCGTCGGTCCTGTGCCTGTGGCTGTGTCTCGCGTGAATGTGTCACTGACACTGTGGTATGGAGCTTGTGTAGCTTGTTTTCTGAAAGACATTTTTTAGGCCAAAAGGTTACGACTTACGGCCGAGGCATTTTGACCTGGGGCGAGGATTTTGTTTTTTTACCTGCTGAAGACTTTCGAAAGTGGCCAATTTAGAACTCCAATCAGTCAATTAGGGATTGTAAGGTTTAGCCATCTTATCTTACCCCACCCAAATTTGATATTCACAAAACAAGAAAGATTGGAGCAAAAAATGTGAAGCCAAGAGAGACAGGTTGTTTGACACACTCTCTCTCTGCTTCACATTTTTCTGAGAGAGGCTTGACTTGTTGGTCAAATCAATTCAATGCTAGGCCTATAGGAATATTAGTGCGTAATATTTATTAATTATAAAAAAGCTACTACTACTACTACTACTACTACTACTAGGCCTAGACTACGAACTGGAAAAGAAATCACTGATCACTTTGCAGCTCAACTTGCCCTTGATGTTTTGTCCTAGCTTAGCGCACTAGTAATAGTATTTTCTTGATGCCTTTTTGAACACCAACAATACATTGCAGGCCTTGCCGTTTGACGGGCGCGATTTTGCATGCACCTCGCAAACAATAGAAATTCTATTGTTTGTGAGGTGCATGCAAAATCGCGCCCGTCAAACGGCAAGGCCTGACATTGTACTTCATTAGTCCACTCCAGTTCCTTGTGATTTGACTCATGTAGATTTCAGCTGTCCAATGTATGTGTTGCCTGCATACACACAACCCAACAGCTGTTTCTAAGTGCCACATGGTTGTCTTGTTTAGATCTGTATTGTATGTGAGTAGGCCTACTTTGTCATAGAACATGTGATGAAAAAAGGTGTCCTTCTTTGTAAGTCATGTGTGGAATGAAAAATGTTGCTGTTACAGTCAGTGTTAGTTGTGGGCGTTTTTTTAAGAGGAAAGTCTGTTAGTGTTGAAACAAAGAATACATGATAGCCGTTTTCTTGATTTTCTCAATTCTTGCTTTTCTTCCACAGTCGAATATCACCCTGTATGTGAACAAGCTTGATTCGGTTGAGTCTGTCATTCCGTACGAGTATCACAGGTGAGTTATCTTGTACTGTATGTTCAGCCATTGCTTTATTATCTGCAGTGTTCTCCGCATGGCTCCAAGGTAGGGTGGCCCACCCTACCTTGGCATGTTACCACCCTACCTTAGAAGTAGCCACCCTACCTTACAGCCCAAGTTTGTAATGGTTTTCTATTACACCCCCCTATCTTAGATTGGTGACCACCCTATCTTGATTTGCAAAGTAATGGAAAAACTTGGAATTTCAAGGATACCACCCTACCTTAAAGGAACCCTGCGGAGAACACTGTATCTGGTCACTCATTTGCCACCTCAGTGTGTGGTTCATTCTTGGATAAATAATATATATAATTTTCAGGATAATAGCATGAATTGTGTGCATTCATCCAGGCGTAATACATTCATTGTATGCATACTTACAGAATTCAGACCTGTTTTAACATACTTCACCTGCTAATGCCAAATGCAATTGTTTTTGGACTATGTTCAGCAGCCCATATAAACCTGGCCTGGACCTGCTTATTCAACGGTAGTTTGCACTGAGCATTTTATTCAGTTACTCAGTGGGGCCGGTGATCCTAGCTCGACAGGGCAGCACACCGAAACCCGGTCCTAATACAATGGATGCCTTTTGTGTGGGAAATTGATCAGGACCGGGATGTCACTTTCATTTCAATAGTTTTAACCACATAGTACATGTTGAGGGCTTTCAGCAAAATGCATTGCTTAGCAATGACTGCCTCATGGCGCGGGCTCATAATACATGTACATAGTCAATTCATTGCCTAACCACAGAAATTAATAATAAAAATAAAAATAAATTTCAGCTCCTCTTCATCAACATGATCAATAATTCTCTATTTCAGCTTTGATTTCTGCGTTAGTGAGCATGAATCAAGTTCACCTGTTGAGAATCTTGGCCAGGTTGTCTTTGGGGAGAGGATACGTCCTTCAAAATACAAGGTGGGTGTGGCAGAACTTCAACCACCACATGTCTTCATAATCGTATTCACTAGGTTATATTGCTGATTGGTCAATCAGAATACCAAATCTTTGGAATGCACACTTATTTTCTATGGTATTGTACAAAGAATTCAACCGAGTAACTTCCTGATCAAAATATTCTTTGACTGTTTAGAATATTATTTCTAAGACAAGAATATGAAATAGAAATCGGGTTTCTAAGGTGAAAGACATTGCTTCCTACCAGGATCGAACCCACGAACCCTCGCATATGGCATCAATTTCTAAGACAAAATAGGAAATGAAAATTTTTCCTCTCCTTTTCACTTCCAGATAAATTTCAATAAAGTTAAAGAATGTGAGATTCTCTGTGCTCCTAAGACATATGACCCCAAGAAGCCTGAACAGGTCAAGAAGCTGGCTTTTCTCAAGAAGGGTATCATGTTGAACTACCAACATCACTGGTAAGTTAGAGACCCTTACAGGGATATATCTAGGATTTCAAATAGGCATTGTGCAAACTTAGTGAAAAGGGTACTTCAACCTAGAAGAGGACACTTTCATTCATAGCATTTCTACAAACAGAAGTTTTGAGAGGCTTCTTTTTACTTGCTTTGCTGCATTTTACAGTTAAGAGGAATCACGATGCGCTTTGTGAATATCATGATCTCATTGCATTTTATTTGTTCCCCAGGATCATTGACAACATGCCAGTGACCTGGTGTTATGATGTTGAAGGTGACCAGAAGTACTGCTCTCCCGGTTTTCCCATCGGTTGCTATGTCACGAAGGAATCGAAAGCCAAAGATGCCTGCGTGACCAGTTCAGATTTCCACAAGCCTGACACCTATTATCTGTTCAATCACGTTGACATCACCATCACCTATCACAGTAGCGCCGATGCCGACTGGGGCTCGACTATCGCCAACGGCGGCCGGCTCATCTCAGCAAAACTAGAGCCTAAAAGGTAAGGAGGCCTTAAAAGCAGGAAGAAGGACTCCTGTTGTGTTGGACTCCGGTTCTGGTGCATATTACTGCTGGACAGAATTTTGGGTTGATAGTCAGGTCAGTCTGACTATCAGTTTCAGAACTGGACTGTCAGAGTGGTTCAGTTGGAACATCTAGTGCCTTTCACCTCTGAGGACCTGGGTCGAATACCCTTGCGGAATCCCAATTTGGATTGTGGTTGGTCACGCTTACACCTAGCATCGCTCAACTAATATAGCTCTAACAGTTTGTAATATTAATAATCATAGGTCTGCTATGTTGGTCAGTATGCCTATCGACAGAACCGGGATTCGAACCCACGCCTCCACATAAGGCAACACCGCCAGCATTGAGGGAAAGCGTGCACACCACTGTGCTAAATCCCCATCTTCAAAAAAGATGGTTCAATAGCCAGTTTAATGCATGGAATCCCTCAATACCCTGGGGAAGCGCGGACCCGTGGTGACACCTTATTATTGACCAACTAACGAATTTTATGTCTTATCACCTTCATGAGTGGCCACAGGCCTTTTTCACATGAAGGTTTGGACGAGCATTAGCAATCATGTTGAAAAATATTTGTAATATTGATATTTTCAGTATCAAACATGTAGCTGGTAAGAAGGGGGCTGAAGCTTGCAAGAATGCTCCACCGATGGCCATCCCTGGTACGACCAAAGAAACTGTGACGCTTCAATACAGTTACTCGGTTCACTTCCAGGTGAGAGACATGTCCTATACCGTAAAGTCAGATTTTCTGGCCCTGTCTTTTTCAACATTTTACAGATATTACTGAGTAATCCTAACCCTTCATAACTTCATGATTTTTTTGCTGTAGGTGAACAACAAGATTAAGTGGTCATCACGTTGGGATTACATCTTGGACTCAATGCCACATACCAATATTCAATGGTTCAGCATCATGAATTCCCTGGTGATTGTCCTGTTTCTCTCTGGTATGGTAGCCATGATCCTTCTCAGGACTCTGCACAAGGACATAGCCAGATACAACCAGATGGACAACTCTGTAAGTTAGCTAGCCTTACTGTAGTGATTTCATGATTTCCTGTGTGCTTTTCACTGGCTTGTTTGTTCGTTGATTATTTCCTATGTTTAACGGTGAGTTCATAATATGTGAGATGGTCTAGGAAAACCCGTCGGATGTTGCGTTTGAGGAAAGTGTTAATGGCCTTGGTGAACCCGCACATTTCAACAGCTGAAATGTACTACATAACAGGTAAACAGGAGCAGATCAATGCACAGGCAATCTGACAGCCCTTGATAGTTCAGCGACTTACGACGGGTTTTCCTAGACAGCCACACATATACTATGTAGCTCTATGTAATTGCAGATTCGGCGAGATTTCACTGCCGTTCAGTTCACAATATTGTCTCTTTCTATCTCCAGGAAGATGCTCAAGAAGAATTTGGTTGGAAGTTGGTCCATGGTGATGTTTTCCGTCCACCAAGGAAGGGCATGCTCCTCTCCATCTTCTTGGGGTCCGGTGTCCAGATCTTCTTCATGTCCATGATAACTCTTGGTAAGTTCACCTGAGTCTGCCGTGGGATGTCTGGTCTCAGATGACATCATGGACAGTGAGCTGTGGTGTCTTGTACCTTGTGCCTTTGCAAGGGCAAGTGAAGCCCCATCCAAGTGACGATTTTGAGTAGCTTGGAGCCTGATGGAAAAACCCAATACAATGCAATACTGAAGTACCCCCCCCCCATAATTGATACAATCCAACCTCAATAATCAGACCCTATAATGAATCAACCGCCATACAGACATTTCTGAGCCACTCCCCATCTCCCAATCTTGCCCTTCCCTTGCAGTCTTCGCCTGCCTTGGATTCCTGTCACCGGCCAACCGAGGAGCACTCATGACATGTTCGTTGGTCCTCTACGTCTGTCTCGGCACGCCTGCGGGTTACATCTCAGCCAGGATGTACAAGATGTTTGGCGGCGAGAGATGGAAGACTAACGTTTTAATGACTGCATTTTTGTGCCCAGCGTGAGTATGCACATGGCGTCAAATGGTTCTTGCTTTTCCTATCAGGGATCAAAGTTCATATTCTGAAAAAGCAGATTTTGGTCAAACATGCCAAAAAATCAAGTCGCACACAATACAAAATGCATTAGAACGTCAAATTTTTGGCTCACATAGAGCAAAATCCAAGTTGCATTTTAAACCAAATGGTCATGAACTTTGAACCCTGCCTATTGTTCAAAACTTTGCGTACGTTTTATTCTGTCAGTAGAATGTGGTGTTCAGTATCATGCTACCATCCTATACTTCTATACTTGTGGCATACAGCGCTGCTCAAAGGTAAGTTAATCCTGCAGGAACATGTATTGCCCAAACACTCTTATTCTGATGCTTATTTCTTTGTTTCAGGTTCGTCTTTGTCTTATTTTTCACCATGAACCTGGTTCTATGGGCCAAGGGAAGCAGCGCTGCCATCCCATTCGGAACCCTCTGTGCTCTTCTCGCCCTGTGGTTCTGTGTCTCCACACCTCTCACATTTGTCGGGGCTTACTTTGGATTTAAAAAGAGGGTAAGTTTCAAGGATATAATAGTCCTGGTGGTTCCATCCTGTGAATGGTGAATGAGTCTTGCCAAAATGATAATAAATAAGTGAGTGAAATTATAAGACAAGAAATGTGTGAAAAAATCTGACTTCAAGATGACATGTTTTGTTTCAGACGGTTGAACACCCTGTCAGGACGAATCAGATCCCCCGTCAGATTCCCGACCAGTCATTTTACACGAAACCTTTGCCAGGAATCTTCATGGGTGGCGTTCTGCCTTTTGGATGCATCTTTATACAACTCTTTTTTATCTTAAATAGTATATGGTAAGTTGATTACTAGGGTTTGTTTTATGTTTAGGCTTCTTGGATTTTGTGGGGGTAAAGAAACTGTGCTGTCTGGGTCATTAGACACTGTGGAAACATGTGCCGACACCAATGATGTTAGGGGTTTGTGTTGTCAAATTTCATTTCACTTTCATATTACTTTTGTCAATTTCAGGTCTCACCAGATGTACTACATGTTCGGATTTCTCTTCTTAGTCTTTCTAATTCTTATCGTCACCTGCTCGGAGGCCACAATTCTTCTCTGNATTGCCCAAACACTCTTATTCTGATGCTTATTTCTTTGTTTCAGGTTCGTCTTTGTCTTATTTTTCACCATGAACCTGGTTCTATGGGCCAAGGGAAGCAGCGCTGCCATCCCATTTGGAACCCTCTGTGCTCTTCTCGCCCTCTGGTTCTGTGTCTCCACACCTCTCACATTTGTCGGGGCTTACTTTGGATTTAAAAAGAGGGTAAGTTTCAAGGATATAATAGTCCTGGTGGTTCCATCCTGTGAATGGTGAATGAATCTTGCCAAAATGATAATAAAGGAGTGAAATTATAAGACAAGAAATGTGTGAAAAAATCTGACTTCAAGATGACATGTTTTGTTTCAGACGGTTGAACACCCTGTCAGGACGAATCAGATCCCCCGTCAGATTCCCGACCAGTCATTTTACACGAAACCTTTGCCAGGAATCTTCATGGGTGGCGTTCTGCCTTTTGGATGCATCTTTATACAACTCTTTTTTATCTTAAATAGTATATGGTAAGTTGATTACTAGGGTTTGTTTTATGTTTAGGCTTCTTGGATTTTGTGGGGGTAAAGAAACTGTGCTGTCTGGGTCATTAGACACTGTGGAAACATGTGCCGACACCAATGATGTTAGGGGTTTGTGTTGTGAAATTTCATTTCACTTTCATATTACTTTTGTCAATTTCAGGTCTCACCAGATGTACTACATGTTCGGATTTCTCTTCTTAGTCTTTCTAATTCTTATCGTCACCTGCTCGGAGGCCACAATTCTTCTCTGTTATTTCCATCTTTGTGCTGAGGTAAGTGAAAATTATTCCTCTGAGAATGAAAATCCTCATTGTTCACTTGTGTGTGTTGAAATATCACCAACTCACCTATTCCCAGAGTGCAGCAGATATATCCTCTGTCAAAGTTTTCTCACATCCTATGGTATTGATTGAAAAATATTTGAAGAAGGATTGTCCTATGAATCATCTGAAGAATGTTTCCTCAAATTCTTTCCAATTTATTTTGAGAGAAGTTCAACAGAAGATACCGTCTGCTCAAACCTAGGGGTAGAGGAGTTGATTACAGGATTCAGTCTTCTCAGTATTTTCAGAAAGTGATGTAGGAATTGTCTGTTTTCTGTTCGTGAATATCCAACATCAGCTGCAGTGTCATATTCTCCCTGACAATTTGGAAAATTCTTATTCGGCTTCCTTATTTTCTGGTAGACTGAAGACTTGAAGGATGTGTTGTAGCATACAAGTAGACTTGTACCTTCTGTACCGTGAAGGTCTGAGGGGAAAATGTATGCAAAATTAACATTGACCATACCGCTTATTGGGCATTTCTTCTAGATGTGCTCAATCTGAGTTTGGTTGGACATTTGTTGCAAATATAGCTTACGACAGCATGCTCATGATGAAAAGATGTAAATCTCCTGCTGCAAATAGATTTTCTGGTCAAGGGATGCGTTGTAGCATACAAGTGGACTTGTACCTTCCGCTCAGTGGAGGTCTGAGGGGAAAATGTATGCAAAATAAATATCATTGACCATACCGCTTGTTGGGCATATCCTCTAGATGTGTGCTACCTGAGTTCGGTTGGACATTAGTTGCAAAATAACGAACTTGTTACGACGTATTTCTTCATGAAAAATCTTGGAAATCTTCCCAATTGTAGCATACAAGTAGACTTGTACCTTCTGCTTTGTGGAGGTCCGAGGGGAAAATGTATGCAAAATTAACATCAGCCATACCGCTTATTGGGCATTTCCTCTAGATGTGTTCAGTCTGAGTTTGGTTGGACATTAGTGGCAAAAACAGCTCACAAGGGAATGTGGCATGCCAGAATGTGAATTTGCTCTTCATATCTGTCACAGGGACAGTAAGCCTTCGTGCCTTGTACCTTGTGCCTTTTCAAAGGACTGGTTAAATAAAATAGACCCCATCCAAGTGAGGAATATGAGTAGCTTGAGACGGTCTCTTTTCTGTATTTCCCAATTCCAGGGCCAATAATGCTTTGGCTTTACCCCTTGTGGAATAAAACTTACCAATACAAAATGCCTGGTTGTCCATTTACCTGATATTTCTCTCTCTTTCAGGACTATCACTGGTGGTGGCGTTCGTTCCTCACAAGTGGTTTCACAGCATTCTATCTATTCATCTACTGCATCCATTATTTTGTGGCCAAGTTAGATATCGAGGGAGCTGCTAGTACCTTCCTCTACATTGGATACACCCTCATCATGGTGTTCCTCTTCTTCTTGCTGACCGGTGAGTAGACCCTGCCAAAAAATCTCGCTAGTCTACCCCCCCCCCACACACACACACGTGTGCGTGCACACTCAGATGACTGCCAGTAATTTTGGCTCTGAGGTATGAAAACCAGACAAAATTTAAAAGGAACTTCTACAGGAAATACTGTCTGCACAAACCAGGGAGTAGATGATTCATAAAATTTGATGTTTTATGTGTATTTTTGTCTTTCTTCAGGAACCATTGGATTCTTCGCCTGTTTCTGGTTCGTCTCCAAGATCTACAGTGTGGTCAAAGTGGACTAAAAACAAACGGACTTCAGATGTAGCTACACTTTGTCACAGTTGTACGGCAATGATCGTTCATATGTTTGCATAAGAGAAGAGCCTTGCCTGTAATATCAGCTAGTGGACAGATTTTATCTTTGTCCGTGGCTATGGATCATTGTATCTATCACTTGACTGTTCATGCACTGTCTGCGCAGGTAGATTTGGACTATGGGAATTCTATTCACTTCATAGAATAGTTGCGGTTACTGGTACTAACCTTGGTAAATCTTAATAAAATTGTATCTTTGGGAACTACGAATTGATATGAATTAGTTCATAAGATTGGTTGCAGTTGTGTTGATCTGTGTCTGGATTTTTGGCACATTTCCTAGTCGATGTACGAGTCGGGTTGCTGAAAGGCAGTGAAACTTGAATTCAGAATTGGAAATATTTGATTAAAAATTTTAGGAGGTGTACAGAAGTCTGTATCTGTTATGTTCAAGTCTGTTAATTCCTGCTGTGCTTTTACTCTTTTCTGATTCATTGGTTGCAAAAGTATTCAGAATGTTTAGGCGGAGTGGTATGGCATTGGACTCGTGCTTGGGAGGCAGCAGGTTCAATTCTCAGTTGAATTATTTTCAACTCAAAGTGATAACGAGCTGATCCTTGTTCACCAGAAATGTTCTGGAGATACTGGAGTAGGTGTAAAGCATTTTGTGACTATCACAGTGGAATGCACCACATAAGACCCTTCAATTGTTACGTATTCTCATGTCCAAAACTAAGCGGGGACTATGCAAGTAAAGCCAGTGACAGGTTGGCACGTACGCGACTCATCGTGCAGGTGTTCCGCCAATCAGATTCTTCGGTAGGTGTTTCGTTCCATGTTACCGCTTCTCTGATCGGTTGAATGCGTTGCTTACACGCCAGTCTGTCACCGCCTTAAGTTGTATGCTGCAGACACGATGCATGAATGGTGTTCATTTCATTACTAGAACAAAATGTACATTGTCTGATTATGATGTGTACAAATGTATATAAGAGTTCAATACGTGTTGCTTTCATTATATCATCAATTTCAAGGATCTTCATTTCAGATGCACACTTCGAGCAGATAATGGATTTGTATTCAAGCCATTCTTGTGGCACCAACTGTTTGTAGGTGATTTAACCACTTCATTGTTGATTCCTGGTAAATTGTGACACACGTCATGATGCAGATGCCAAAGGTTTACATTAGGCCCCGCTTACATAGAAGTATAGGGTATATGAAAACGCCGGTTAACAAAGGCCTCACAAAGGATTCGCGACCGTGAAGCCATTGTTAGCCGGCGTTTTCGTATACCGTATACTTCTATGTAATCGGGGCCTTACAGTGACGTCATCGATGTTTTTCATGGGAAAATGCATTTAAGGAGCTGGACGTCCAACTTGTAAACACTCACTCACTGGTTCTCTATCCACGCGACGCCTGGGGTGCTGCCACCTATTGTCGGTGATATGTACTGACGTGAATATCGTGAATGAGTTGCATTGGACCAGGCACCAGTCTAACGATCACGGGGTGCTACTGGTGCTGCCACCTTCACGAAGGAATAAAACTAGTTTGCTGGCCACTGTTTGTAAACAAACCAGTTTGTTTACAACTTGGACGTCCAGCTCCTTTAAAACTTACGTCACAGTAATGATGTCGTCGTCCTTGCCATTATTTGGACACGCAATAACGCCACAATGAAATAGTTGGCACTGAAGTAAAAGTGTTGCTATTCGCTCTTGGATGTGACCACTGCCTAGTCATTTTCACTGCACAAAGCACCGACTTTGATCAAAGATACTTTTGCCAATTTATATTATAAACACATGTATTCAGTCGACATTCCTGAGAGTTCCCCTTGGAGATGTCATAAAAGTAGGATTCACGGTGTAAATTCAACAGTAAAAATAGTTGTGGGTGATTTGTTGATTATGGAACAGATGCTGGTGTGTTTCATAGTTTTCTTTCTTAGGGGTTCGTTAGCTAGGCCTAGACGGCTGGACAAAGAGTGTGACAATTAGAAGGTTTTGATAACTTACGTTTTCAGTGAGGATTGTCATCCCTCCTTGTGGGACAGGTAAACTAGTAAACCCTGTATGGATACAATAATGTGCAAATCGTATAAATTGAATGCTAACACATTGTAATTATTTAATTCATACATAGCTGTGGTGTATGATGGTAAGTTAGCGCTGACTTTCAATTGCTTTGTGTAGTATTTCAAAGGGATAGAAAATGATCTGTTTGTTATTTCATAACTTGCATGGTTGATATGTCCCCTGTGACTGGAATTCCTGGAATGTCCTTCAGAAAAGCTGATTCTAAGCTTGGAGGAATAATTCCTCCAAGTTCTAAGTAACCCTTATTTCAAGCTGGCAATTGATGCCTCATGCGAGGGTCCGTGGGTTCGAATCTGGTAGGAAGCAATGTGTTTCACCTTAGAAACCCAATTTCTATTTCATATTCCTTATTTCAAGAGTATTCTGAACTGGAGTGACCTTGAATCTAAGACATTGACAATGAAATATTTGGAGGTGAATCATCGAAAAATTCACTTGTATGCAATGATTTAAAAGTGTCAAGGTTTGTGTAAATTTTCGACACTGAGTAAAATAGTCCTGGGCCTGCATGCATAAAGGTGGAATAAGCTTATTCCACCTTTCTGCATACGGGCCCAGAAGTATCCTGGAAATAGTGGGTAAAACATCCTGGGAATAGCCTGGGAAAAAAGTCCTCTTGGGGAATACGAACCTTGACTTGACATGGATTTTAGAGTTGTGTTATTTTCTGTTTTTGTGTCCTTGGATTTGAGTTGTTTAGCGCAGTACATCATTGTACCTGGAAATCATTTGATTATCTTATCTTATTATTCAAGAGTTATTAGAGATTTTGATGAAGGATTTTGTCATCGCTTCATGTACGAGTGAGATGTTGCTTTATACTGTCACTTAATAACTGAATATTTATATTTATTGTTATGTGAACCTTTTGTTTGTGAATGAGACTTGCACACAGATTTAACAAGCCGAAGATTTCTGCAACTTAGGTGGAAAAATTAAAATAGAATTTGGGCTCCTTGATATAGAGAGTTGAATGGAAAAAATAAAAGTTTGGTTCCTGGATCGAGTATTTCCCAGAGTCCAGTGTACGGCATCCTCTGTCAAAGTCTCTATTGGTGGCTGATATATGGATAATTCCAATGATTTAAAAATCTGCCACACTTCTTTCCCAATAGGAGCTGTCAGTGAGTTGACCAATAGGTGTCACTATGGCCCAATTCAATACATATAGTGGACCCAGTCATTATTGATCGAGCAGCAATCATGTAGATTTTCCTGTACATTGGTCCGCGAGAACTTTGCTGCCATCTGTTGGCAATAGGCGCGGCTGACTGCTATTCTCTTGCAGATTTCTTATACGTAATCAACCAGCAGTTTGCAAAAGACATACCGGTAGGCAGTGAATTTTTCTTTAATGATTCTGTATCATTCATGTAGCTTTATCGTGTTATTTCTCATTCTGCAATGATACTTAGTCTATATCACACATCTTGGTTTGGGTTGTCACATATTGTATTGTATGCCTCATCTGGCAAGGTGTCGACTCTATGTAAATAAAGGTCACTATTCTTTATATGAGAAAGGTGTCCGTCTTATTTGTGACTTCGTCAATGAAAGGGTTAAAAATGTCATGATATCAAGAAGTGGAAAGCTTTATTATGCGTACGGCTGCAGTACCCGTAGACAGCATCATTAGCTATTTTGTCAGTATTAAGTTTGTTGGAGAAATAAGGTCTTTATTAGAGAGAAAATGTAAAGAAACTGCAGTTGACGATCAAGTTTGGCGTCCTTGATGAAGACTGATTACCCTCTTGCATGGGTGGAGCTGGCTGGGGAGGGGGGGGGGGAGGGAGCAGAGCAAAATGGGACAAATTTTGCTGATAAAAGGTCATTTTCCCTCTTCAAGCCAAGTAAAGTTATTGTGGTATCAAATGTGGGGAAAATGCATCTGAGTGGATGTAAATTTTCAATTTTTTCTGGGGGAAGACCCCCTCCCTCTCCCTCCAGACTCAATCAATTTGGCCCCCTAGGCCATAAAAACAGCTACGCCGCCGTCTTGGTCCAGACGTCCACTATCCAAGGGAGGTTCCAATGTGGCTCAGAACCACATATTCGGGTACACCCCATCAGGAACGTCATTGGACACACTGCTGCCATCAGTAACTAAAAGTCGAACTACTTTACCATGGCCACAGGCTGGTGCAGTGACCGAGATTTTTTCACTACGGCACGTTTTTTGTACAAATATATTTGTTGATCAGAATTTCAAAAATATTTTAGAAATAATAAACATGCCCTGTTACAGAGGAATCTTTCCTAATAAAGTGGATAATGCAACTCTTTCCTCTGCTGAGTTTTTGGTGAAGTAATCAATCTACTACGTTACAGTTTGAACCAAACATGTGTTGTCACAGGGCTAGTAGATATCCGATGATCCCCAACACTCTAACAGTACGAATATTTCACCTTACTTTTTGACGTACACTCTCGTGCCGAGGGACATAAACAAACAACAGAACTGATTTCGACGTAGTTTGTCATTGTGGACACCATCGTTTATTTCTCCAAAAGGTCAACTCCCCTTTTCGAGCAATGTTTATATCGTGGTGTCAGATGTGGGGAAAATGCATGAGTGGATTAAGGGCGCGGCTTTCCATTGGAGCGTTTCCGTGCGCGGAAACGCTTGAAAGAATTGTTTTTTCCGCGCCGTGACCAACGACGCGGAAACAAACAATGTTTTCGAGCGTTTCCGCGCGCGGAAACGCTCCAATGGAAAGCCGCCCTTAGGTTCTTGGGGAGGACCACCAGACCCTCTCCCAGTGCACGCACCT
>NMRB01000135.1:557078-572400 GCA_002633025.1 Notospermus geniculatus
GCCAAAAGAAAAAAGGGAAAAAAAGACAGGAAAAGCGGCGAAAAAATTCGCCCCAGCCGGGGGTCGAACCTGGGACCTGCGGTGTTTAAGGTGAACGCTCTAGCTGATTTAGCTACCGAGACATAGCGACTGCGTTACATCGAGACATAGGCCTACTTATCGGTGGGCATGAATATTAATTAGCTGACGTGCATGCAAGAAAATATTCGCACTGCATACACAGCAGTTAGCTGTGCAAATAAACAGTTCGTAAACAATATCGTCTTCGATTCGGAAGCTTTCGGCAACCTTCGGGCCGCCATTGACTGGTAGCCATAAATCGTTCTACTATCATGCTATAAAAACTGTCAGCCAATCAGAACCCGACCAAAATGTTGTTTGGTTTGGAGAAGAAAAACTCATCCGGGTCTCTCCAAAAAGATTTCGGCCTTTCGAGACACCCAAAATAGGTCTAATCTATTTTTGGAGACACGGATTGATATGCCGTGCCCCACTTCGTTACCACTAATATGACAATGTCGTTTTTATCTAGATTACATGTATTTGTATGTAGCTCCGTCCGGATGGGCCTAGGAGGAGGTCGGAGGACATCTGCTGGAATCAGAAGTTACCACAAAATGCGTCTTGTTCAATTCGAGTGGAGTTCTGACCGGTGTGGATCGGCCAGCAGCAGACGACGTTCTCAATGCGTTGGGGTGGAACTGACCCCGGGGGGTAACGTGGTGGATCTCAGCGGTTCAGATCCATCGTTGCCCGATGGCATGAGGGAATTCCTGGACCTTGGAAAAGAAGCGTTAGATAAGGCTGAAAGGTAGCTTGTAGGCCTAGGCCTACATCTATCACTAGGCCATGCGGGCTTACATGTACGCCTTACGGCAGTCCCTGCATGGTAGTCTAGGCCTAGTCTAGGCATAGGCCTAGATCTAGGCCTAATACTACTGCAAAAATTGTAGGCCTACAGTCATGAGACATCATGACATGACATCAGGAGACACACAAGGCCAAAGTCAACGCTGTGAAAGCCTACACCCAGCGATGCCTGCACAGCCCGGCTGCACAGCAAAGTCCAGTGAGTTGAGGATACGCCTATGTTGTTATGTGTATACAATGTATGTCGCCATCACCAGTGATCACCACAGACGTGGAATTAGGCCTATGCCTTTGCCCTGACTGATGCTGGTGTCTGGTTCCCATTTTGTTGTTACCATGGTCACAGCCTATTTCTTTGTCGGCGTTGTCGTTAATAGCCGGGAGCCGGGTATAAAAATACCCGGCTGATAGCATCTGTCTACCCGGCTGAAAAAAAATAGCTGAACCAAAAAAGTTTTCAGAGTAAACAAAACTGGTTGTATTCTATTGATCTGAAAGTCCCACGTGGTGTAGTGTTTATTCAATTCAACGTTTTCTGCTTAAGGGGGCGGTAGTGGAAACATACAGCGCCGTTTTAGTGCGGCGGTCGATGGTTGAGCCGTCTTATTTATGAATAACCATGTATTGTTAATAAAATTAGGCGTCAAGGACAAGCTGATCATGGTTCATTGCCAAAACCTACACTCTTTCAAAAATATTGTCCAGCACAATGCTTTTGTACACCCGGTGCGTCAGTGCGCATAGGCCTACATGTATTTTAATGACAATAAGGAGGTTACTTTCATAGCCCGCGTATTTCGAAAAGCGTAGGCGTGTTTAGGCCAAAATATGAAAATTTTGGGAAGACTTTTCTCGTCCATCAGGCATCGCACTTCAGTGGTTTCTTTTCATTTGGCAGCAGTATACTGTAGAATCGGACTTGTAACATCACTTCAGGTATTAGAACGCCCCGCCCACTTATGTGAGCTGGGGGTGGTTATTCTGTTGAATATGCGTCTTTTATCCAGTCACTGTTTACGATTATGCATAGTGGCATTGACTAGGCCTTGGATTGAAGGGCGTGATGTTGCCTAATCGATCACCCAGGTCGATCACTTTTCATAAAACGATTTGTTGGGCCAATACGAACGCAGCTTGTATTACAGACTATTAATGTACAGCCATGTGACCATCATAGTAATGAAGTGGGATGGTCTACCAAAGTGATGTTACAAGTCCGATTTTACAGTATTTGTGCGCAGGGCGCGACGTTGAGATTTTTTCACTATTCAACAGGATTCGGGAGATATTAAAAAAGTTCATTTTTGACCAATTTTTGGCACAAATTACATAATCAGGAAGACACATCGCGCCTCCGGCGCTCATTGGGCGGGCTTCGCCCGCCAGGCCGGTCTTACCGGCTGTTGATTAACGATACCCGTCTGGCCAAATCCTTAGCGACAACGCTGTTTGTCCCTCTTCCCTCTTCTTGCCCCTAGCCATTTTGTCCTTTTCCCACTTGCTTAGTTGATAGCCTACTTGGCAAGGTTGATACAGGCAGCCTAATCAAAAGGACTCGTGTTGGGCCTATGATGTTGTCAGTTAATTATTGGATTTCAACTTTACTTCAGTATCTGTAAATTTTTCAGACTAATTTCCAGCAGTGGATATTCAGTGGCTAGGAGAACTGATATTAAACTCCTGGCCCCCGTTACAAATCCAGAGAAAATTTTCATCATAGGGATGAACTATGCTGGCCATTGTGAGGAACAGAATGTTAAGCTTCCAAGGGAGCCTATTGTGAGTGGGAAATTTGCTAACGCTATTGCTGGTCCTTACGACGACCTGATCTACAATGATGAGACTGAGGTAAGTATCATCAGTAATAGCCTTGAGTAGAGGTTGAGGAACACGACAAAAAAAAGGTATTACAATGAGTTGAACTTGGAGTAACCATGACAGTAAGGACATGCCAAAATGTAATGTTTCATATTATTAAACTGATATTTTCTGACAACCATAATGTCAACAGGACTTCCCTGAACATGTTTCCATTCCTAGCTCTCAGGTCAATCTTGTGTTTCAGGAAATGGATTGGGAAGTAGAATTGGCGATTATCATTGGCAAGGCAGGCAAAAATATTAAGGTATCTGTAGGCCCATCCCCCAACCCTTTTTGGTGGCCACATTTTTTTCCATCTAACAAGCCCACTGATTGCTAAATGCTTGCATGAATAGTTTGGAGCCATTTGAGGCCTGTGCATTTTGGGGCTAGAGTTCTTCAACTTGATATGGGTTCATGATCTTCATTGTGTTGAGGCGCCTCCCCTACATCTTACAAAAATGACTTGCTTACTGACTAAATACTATTTCTCCTCCAGGAATCGGAGGCCATGGACCATGTCATTGGTTACACTGTTGCCAATGATGTCAGTGCAAGAGAGTGGCAGATGAAAAGGAATGGGCGACAATGGACCCTGTCGAAAAGTTTTGACACATACTGCCCTCTAGGGCCAGCTATTGTGACCAAAGAAAGTCTCACAGGTTTGTGACATATGAAATGTTGTGGTGAGTAAAGATGCAATTATTAGTGTTTCGGGGAGACCAGTGGCGTGTGAGTGGTAAGAGAATTAGTCAGAGAAAATTCCAAAAATTGGTAAAAACCTCTGGAGTGGCATTTTAAGGGTTAATGGTTAATCGTGTCTCATGATGATACCACATCCACAGTTTTAGCAATTTCTTTCCAGATCCTCATAATCTTGGTTTAAGATGTCGTGTGAATGGTGTAACAAAACNATTTTCTAGTCTTCTATCTGACCCCCTTCAGAGCCTATATACTCCAGTTGAGTCCAACTAATACAGGAACACATAACTCACACCATATGTATATTTACAGAAGTTCTTGAAACTCTGCTGCATGCAATTTCTGTAAAAATATTACAAAGATTTGTAACAGTGTAGAGTTCTTCAACTTGATATGGGTTCATGATCTTCATTGTGTTGAGGCGCTTCCCCTACATCTTACAAAAATGACTTGCTTACTGACTAAATACTATTTCTCCTCCAGGAATCAGAGGCCATGGACCATGTCATTGGTTACACTGTTGCCAATGATGTCAGTGCAAGAGAGTGGCAGATGAAAAGGAATGGGCGACAATGGACCCTGTCAAAAAGTTTTGACACATACTGCCCTCTAGGGCCAGCTATTGTGACCAAAGAAAGTCTCACAGGTTTGTGACATATGAAATGTTGTGGTGAGTAAAGATGCAATTATTAGTGTTTCGGGGAGACCAGTGGCGTGTGAGTGGTAAGAGAATTAGTCAGAGAAAATTCCAAAAATTGGTAAAAACCTCTGGAGTGGCATTTTAAGGGTTAATGGTTAATCGTGTCTCATGATGATACCACATCCACAGTTTTAGCAATTTCTTTCCAGATCCTCATAATCTTGGTTTAAGATGTCGTGTGAATGGTGTAACAAAACAAGACAGCAACACCTCAGACTTGATCTTCAAGACTCCAAGATTGGTGGCTCATATATCAAGGTTTGTACATGTATTAGTGTTTGCTTGATGCATTTTTGAAGCATATTTGATGCATGATCACATTGAATTCTGAATTAATTACGCCGTCATGAGTAGCAATTCTGTTGAGTGTAATTTCTCATTCATTGCTTTGGTGTTTTAAGGTTCCTGACATTAAAACCAGGAGATGTTATTCTGACCGGTACCCCTTCAGGTGTTGGGTTTACAAGGAATCCACCGGAGTTTCTGAAGAGAGGCGATGTTGTTGAGACTGAAATTGATGAAATAGGAACCCTGATCAACCGAATTGTGTGAAAGTGTTTCACCAGGGATTGGATGGATTTCACGACTTCAGTTTGGTTGATCACCCCTGTCCTTCACTCATGAGTTTACTCCTCCATATTAGAAGAACGCTGCTGCAAAAACATCTTAGCACCCAGGGTCTTCACAACCGGCTCCCCAACTTGCGCTTGGTTCATTGAGGGAAGGTACGACCGTAAATGACCAGAGATTCTCAGAATGCTGCACAAATGGTGCTATGAAGTGAGAGTGAGGGGCTGCGGTCATATCATTGGACGTGTCTGTATTCTCTAGATTACACTATAACGTGCATTTGTGATCCTGGTGCAGCCACTCCAAAAATCATCAGCTACATAGATTGTTAGGGTATACATGTATGTGTAGAGTACTTAGTACTTTCACCATTAAAAGTAATTACATATTTCCAAACTACCTGCGTCGTATTCATATTATTAGTGAAAATCTATCTCATTTCACTTTGTTTCTACTGTACATTGTTTGTCAACTTTTGTCTACATGTACTTGATCCTACGTGTTACATGTAGTTTTTGCCTTACTGTTGAGTTCTTACAGTCACGCGATGTCCGTCGTCGTCCGTTAGCAGGGTACGTTCCGTTAGGCCTACCACTGCGGCTATTGACCTGAGACTTTGTACATGTACCCCTAGATCAAACATGCGTATGAATCTTTTCCTCGTTTCATTTATATCCAGGTGAGCACATGGTCCCTGGACCATTTCATTTGAGTTTCATCCACCAAAATGAGTTAATTTTCGTTCATTCATGGAGTACCCACCATTGGTCAAAATTGACGAGATTGATATTTGATAGGAGGTGCTTATTTCTACATGTCCTTTCTACTCGTCCTTTATTGTATCGTACATTGGCCAAAGCCAAAGCGTCATTGACCCTGAAGACGCCATCTCAAGTTAAGCCTAGTTTATACTTCGACGCAAGACCATCGGCGTCCGACGCCCGATCAAATCTGGACGCCGACTTCGCGGAATTGATTCATAGTCCAACGTACTTTAGCGACGGCGACCCGTTATGAAACGACTCAAGTAATAACAGCCACGCGATCGGACGCCGACCAAATCGTACGACGGGGTCGGCGTCGAACGCAAGAACGCGCGTCGGTCGCCGGCGATGGTCGTGAGTCGAAGTATAAACTAGGATTTACACTCATGTTCCCCACTTTGATGGGGTCTTTATTACTTGTCCCTACAAAGGCACAAGGTACAAGGCACCACGGCTTATAGTTTATACTGTCCCTTGCGACGGACGAGAGTCCTCGGGGATGGACCTGCCGTGGTAACCACGATACTATCAGTACTCCTCGGCCTTGCTCATTGTTTTCTTATGACCACTGTTACAATTGGATCTCTGTTCCTCTTCCCGCAACATGCATGTAACCGGCACATAACGTTCCAGAATTTAGCAATCCTGCGTTCAACAGTAATTGCAATGTCCAGATGATAGAGCCGATTGATAAGTGATCCGTAATCTATCATGTCACCGTGGACTGTGGTCATCAAAGCCACAAGGAAATTCACCAACAATATAGTGACGATGACAATGAATCCCATATGTATGAATTCAACAGCTTGATGAAACTCTAGGTTGTACTCGTTCACTGGTACCATGTTCTGCATTAACAAGAAAGTGTCGTAGAGAAATTTACCTCGACTGGAGAAGGGGGACTTGGTGCAGTCAATGGACAGCGTGTCCAGAAATGCAGTCGCGAATGATAAGGAAATTGTTGCAAATACAATTAGGAATTGACATAACACTCGTATCATGCGCTGAAATCCTATGACAAACGATCCGATTCCTGGGGTCAGTTGCATGAAGTACAGCAGCGACCAAGTGGTGGCCACTTTGGCCACTGCGTGTCCGAACGAGGCAACGTGGGCAGAAAGGTAGAGAAGTGTCACGTTATTCGTAACCTCCAATAGGATAGCATGACAACTGACAATGGAGAAGCCAGCAGCCATGACAGTCGTACTCAGCCTGTAGACGACTGTGCTGACGATACGATTCCCTTTCTTGCCGAACTTCCTGTTGAAATGTCTGTTTTGAATTCTCCTAACGGTTGTCATGATGACGTCACAGATATCAAACCCAAGAATGGGAAGATAGAATGCAAGACGCGCAGCATATGCGATTATATCAGTCTCATGGCTTGCAATTTTCGAAAGTTTGCCAGCAATGGCCTGACAGGTTAACACATCAATGTTCTTTTTGTCATTTTGCCCTCTTAACGCCAACTGGCTTGTAATCCTGTCGACGAAGACTGATCTGTTTAAAGCAGGATCGTCTATCCCAGACATGAGGGACAACTCGGCATCTCCCGTTCGGAAGATGTAGTCAGTTTTCATGTACACAGTGTCCAACATCATTGAAAGCGCATAGGTTATAAATACGACTAAAATTCGAAACACCGACCACGCTATGATTTTATGTCTATTCCTGTTGTATGTTTCTGTTTCCCATGCAAGAAATAGGGGTGTGTCCATGAGCCTCGTCTTCGAAACAGCTGTCATTTCGACATCGGTAACCGACAGAA
This sequence comes from Notospermus geniculatus, assembly GCA_002633025.1. Taxonomy (NCBI): domain Eukaryota; kingdom Metazoa; phylum Nemertea; class Pilidiophora; order Heteronemertea; family Lineidae; genus Notospermus; species Notospermus geniculatus. Next base: position 564,313 of record NMRB01000135.1, read on the forward strand.
GGTCGGTCAATGGTGACAACGAATATCTTTGGCCATCTGGATGGTAGTCGCACATATTGTACTTTATCACCTTAAAAGGCCCAGTCTGTGACTCGCCGATTCGGTAAACTCCACTAGTTTCGACAATTGCCGACACGAGACGATACTGGCCGAGCTTGGATGCCAGTTCCAACGGTCGCAGACCGTCCACCGTCTCGCCATACAACAAAACCCGCCTGTGTCCAACATCTTTGTAATAATCCATCAGTTTCTTGTACAATATGACGTACTTCTCTTCTTCTTTAATCTTCAGGTAACTCCCAATGATAATAGCATGGATGATGTTGGCGTTTTGAACATCCGTACCTTCGAGTAGCACATGAGGGTACTCCCTTTGGTAGAATTCAACGATTGCGCTGGCTCCAAACATGGCGGCCATAACAGGAAGCCACTCAAAGTAACAGGCTTGCAGCAGCTCGTGCTTTACTTCATGAACTTGAATATCCTTCCTGAATGTTTCGTTTCGCATTGTTAAAGTGGGAAATTTTTTCCTTGCTTGTTCTGACAAGCGATGGAAGATCCGTTCCAATGTCTCCTTTTCGTCTCTCCATACCATGTCCACGAGGAATTCCTTTGCCCTGCCGGCCAGTATCACTCTGCTGTCACCGACAGTGGACAAGGTTTCTATCTCCAACACGATGTCGTCTAAAGTGAATTCATCGTCAGCAGCCTTACCTTTTTCGGTCACAGTCGGTGTGATTGCACCGACGCGTTGAAAGCCCGCGGTCAACATGTTTGGACGGCTCCTGTACTGGGATGCTTCTTTTAGGCTGGGTCCTGGTTGACGTGTCAATGTTACTTTAATTGCCTCCTATAATGGAGCTAAAATCTGTAGCGGCACCCGCGAAATAAATCAATTTGATTGGAGAAGATGGTCCACTCCACACCGATCTCCTGTCTGATGGCCTAGACTCGTCGACACCAATGGTCTATGCTCTATGCATTACTGATGGTGTCCACTCAAAATGAGCAAGGCAGTAAATTCAACAGATTTTCCAGGGTTTGAAAATGTGACTGCACTTCATGTAGTCTTGACACCCGGATTCTATTATCTGATTATTTGATATTTTACCAGCAATAATGGATTATGGAGGTGCTTGTGGACCACAGTTTGATCCGACGTCAGTTGAGTCAACAGTCTAATGCGGTGCATGTTGAATCAGATGATACTTGCCAATGTGCAAACAGCCCACTAATTTTTTCTTTATTACCAGCAAGCGGCAGCTGACTCCCAGAGCCAATTTGACTAGATGGAGTTCAAATACTATAGACCTTTAAAAGGTAAAGAGGCGTGTAATGTTGATAGGTGAACCTGCTGGGATTGACTGTGCGGCAATTTTGGCTGAATACTATTTCATGTTACGGATATGAGGCCAATCATTCTGCCATCAGTGTAGCCAAGATTAATTGATTAAGAACCTCCTCCTGAATCGTCATCATTCGCTGCCAACAAAACGAAAAGGTCCCGGGAGAGAGCGCAAGCAATTCACCTCCTCACCTTTGTGCAGGCAACCAATGAACTTTTGAAGAAGCCCGGTATTGTCACTTTTTCTCGACAGCCGGCGCCACCATTGCCATGCGCGCCACTCTCCGACCCCAGGGACTAACTACGTTGTCGGCGAATGGACCCGATGTACTACATGTGCGTACATTTTGTACTGTTTTTTGGGTTTTTTTTGTAGTTTATATTGCTACCGCTAGATGGCTCCCTCTTCGTCGGCAGTCAAGATACCGCTAAGAGATCGCATATCGTGCTCCTTTGAGTATACTGGTGACACTGACACTGGTCCAAGCGTCCGAAACGTTACAGGAGGCCATTTGACAAACGCCAGTAGGCCTACATCGTCTTTCCTATTATACCTGGAACATTGAGAATTAACGAAAGAAACTAACGTTATTTGTTACATTGCAAATCTTCCTCAAAAGAAATATGAACTGGGAATCTGGTATTTTCTGTGGTGCAGATTGTTGATTGCAGATTGGATCAATAAAACAACTGAGGCCTATGCTGATAAATAAGCTTCTGCAATACAAAAAGAGTTGATCCGCTTTTAATCAAAGATAAGCATTTAGCGTGATGTCCGTCATGCAGTGCATGCATCCGCATGTCCATCGCAGCGAATGGTGGAAGGAGGTAGGCCTACTAAGTATGTTGTTTGAAAGATTCTGATCTTGGAGGATTCGCCTACGTAGGTCAGTGGTCTTATGTGATTGTGGGCCTACCAAGGCTCAATAAGATCCATTGAGTGCCAATTTTTGCTGCAAAACCACTTCACATTTCAGACGTATTTCCTTTTCTCACATTAGTGCGCCTTTCGACGGGGGAAATGGCCCGAGATTTTCTGTCGTCAAATTGGCCAATCAGAAGCTGGCTTACTGCAGGCTTATGGCATAAATCCAATTAACACCACTCTCCGATTTCACTAAGCGTTTTCCCTATTGGCTGGTACTTCAGGAAAAATGGTGATTGCCGAATCGACGACTCTTACTTCAAATGGGAAACTCGTGTCAATAGGGCACGAATTGCCGGACGTTAAAAACGTCAAAAACAGCCGCGAAATTACGAACCGGCCAACTTTTTAAAAGTTTCTCTGTCCTCGCATTTTAACCCGTCATTTTTGTAATGTAGAAAGTTAACATGATTGACAAGAACGTCGGGGAATGTATGATTCGTCTCTTCTCACAGGGTCGCCGTCATACTGCGACGGCGCGGCTCAATCGCTAAAGGGCGGTTTACACTAGGTTGCACCAAGTTGCAAGTTGCAGCAACTTGCAACTTGTTGCAAACTACCTGGGACGGTTTACACATAGAAAAATCCATGCAACATCCAGCGTGATCGAGTTGCAACAAGTTGCATGCCCGTTTTAATACACATGCAACTTTTATGAAACTTTTTGGTCTCATCAGGTTTTTGCAACAAGTTGCATGAAGTTGCATATGAAAAGTTGCATGTGTAAACGGGCCTTTACAGTACACACATGTACAACCGTATTCAGATTAAGCGTTCCAAGGTTCACCATTTCTGGCCCCTCCCCCAAAAGGAATTACTGTGTGGCATCCTGAGGAAATAAACGCACTATGTTGACATGTCGCCACCCTGAGGCCGCAGGACTGGCGAAACTACCCTGTACGTTCAAGCGTATCACGGGTAGGAGATGCTTTGAGACCTTCAAAGACATCAAGGCGTCTATATTTGATGCATCACTTTATGGCACCAAATCGTACTTATCCTCAATAAGAGCCTGTGCTTGTTTTTGTTTCACTCTCGACTTGCTCGCATTCATATATTTACCCAGATCCAGGAAGTGCCTTTGTCATTTCACACGGCCGCGGTGTCGACAGAAAAAATACATGACGCTTGCACCTGGTGGAAAGCTGATGGTAGGAAAGGTTAGTTTGCCATATGCCCTGGTCGAATCCGCAGTATCGTGAAAGGTTTGCACAATTTACACCTCTCTTATGAACACCGAGAGCGATTATTATTAAAAAACGGACAGCGATGGCCAAGGCATTTTAGAATAGACGGGAATGACCAGAAATCAGATTTTCTGCCAGTAATGAAATACTGATTTTGTCAGCTCCGGCTATATCATAGAAATACCGTCGGTTTCACACAGCAGAGATGACTACGGGCTTGGAACGTATCATCTTCATGAACGCTGCTCCTAGAATTCCTTAGGGAGCGAGCCTAAGAACAGTCATGTCAGTAGGCCTACTGTGGAGGTCTGAGCAAGGTAGCGTGGATATCGTCCTGTCATCCAGCGCCTGCTCTGACTTCCATCACTGCGGTTTTCGGCATTACGATAAAGCCTGAAAGGAAGAAGTCGATGTTGACCAAGTTAGCCACCAATAATGATGTCACCGTCTGACACGCAATAGTCAAAATTCTTTCCTGCGGACACGACGGTCGGTTAAAATATTTGGAATTCGTAGGCGGAGGCCACTCTCCTCAGACAACTCGCCTCACCTATGCACTCCTTCTCTTTTCTTTTCCGAAAGCCAGGAATGGATAGGTAAAGCGTTGTTTGGTCTCTTCACGAGGACTTAGCCATTACGAATACGTAATCGTAGTAGGCTACGTCGTGACGCAGTCACACAGTGCATGTTGTGCACATTCTCTTGTGCTTTGTGCATTCTCAGTTTCAGCCGCGGTAAAACACAACCGATCAGAGCCCTGTTTGGCTGCTGACAACACGTTGTCCCTCCGTCATAGTGAGGTTTCGCAAGTATGACGAAACGCGAAGAAATACGAAATTCAACTTCATTTCCAGGACCTAATGTATTTTTAGAGATGGTTGTTACCGGTACCACAAATGTCGCTGCTGCCAGTGCGTCTTTTAGCATATTATCATGGAAGAACGATATAAGAGTAATATGGTGCATCATGAACTTTTAAAATACGAAGTGGAAACGAAAGATAAATTTCAAAGGATACACACCGTAACCCTACCGGTCTAAACGCATACGCTAAAAGACGCTCTTGCAGCAGGCGATGTTTGTGGTACCAACCATACGTATTGGAAATGAAGTCCAATTTCGTATTTCGTACAGTGTTTTTCGTCAGATTTGCGAAACCTCACTATTGACGGAGCAATTACATGGCATCTACCTCGATGATCGTAAACGGCTTGTCGAGTGTTTGGCATGACAACCTTCTTTTGGTCATAGAAATAATGTTGCCGTGCACAAGAGTTGCCGAATTAGAAGTCAGCAGGTCCCACCCCCACCCTTTGCGACGAAACGAAAGTCAAATTCAACAGGGCCGGACCCAGGGTTGACAGAAAGGGAGGCGTAGCTCGACGGAGGCGGCGGACAACGAACGGGGGGCATCCCCAGAAAAATTTGACAATTTAAGTGCTTTTAGATGCATTTTCCTGGCATCTGAGAGCAAAATACTCGAATTTTTATGTGATTGAATTTTTCTTGCTAAAAAAAAATCATTGCTCTGCCAAAAATAGGGGGGGGGCGTACGCCCCCACGCCCCCTGGATCCGGCCCTGTTCAAAATCTGGGGTATGATGAAAGGAAAGGAAACCACCATATTTTGTGCGAGATGATCATAAAGGAATCAACCATAAAGGTTTAACTGCGAACGATGAGCTTACTGAGGGATACACTTCCTGTCTTGCCACCAGATGTCTCTTACTGCCTGAATTTTGGCTTTACGTAATAGGCACGAGCTTCAACTTTTTTTTCTCGTAAAGAGGAACATGAACCTGCCAACATGATGCTTTGAATTCCATTTCTGACAATAACTGAGCTATTTTCAGCACAATTAGTGTTCCATGTACAAATGTACGTCAAATGTACACCGATGACCCTGAACACACATCGTTCGTGGGGTTCTCATTAATTCAGTCCTTTTGTATCATAAGATCAACTAGTCGGAATTCAACAAAATTTGCAGTAAACATGCAGAAGGGTCTTGCCTATCATGGAAACGTCAAAATGCAATTCTGTTGGGTTTTAAAGGGATATTGTCCACATTTATAAAATGCTAAATTTGTCAGTTGAATCTTTATGGTTGATTCCTTTATGGCGAGATGTATGTATGAACCTTTTTCATCGACGCTGAGGGCTTGGAGCTGGTTACGTCAAATTTTTATACGCGATCCCAATTGATTTCATAAGTGAACTCCAGTTATCTGTTGTCGGTTATGACAAAGGGTTACTAATAGTGGAAGATGGTGACAGCACAATCAGTATGGTATCATGGATACAGTTCAAGAAAGGAAGGCACTTGACTCATGAGTTTAGAAATTTTCGCACGAAAAAAATCGAAAATCTGAAGTCCGTTGTGATAAATTATGGCGACGGGACCACTTTGCTCGTGTATCATAATCGTGATGACCAGACTAGACGAAGTGATCACTATCTTGATTTGTACACGATCCAAGGGAATTTCGTGGCAACGTTTGACCGAGTCTGCCCGTCTCTTTCGAACACCTGCTCAGGATACCGGCGACGTATACTCGAGTATGTCCATTTCGTCGACGGCGGGGGTGGTGTCGGTTTCGGTTCCCTGGTTTCTGTTCTAGCAATCTCACGGAACGAATTCATTATTGTCAAGTACAACTACAAAATTATCCATAAGCATGTCAAACTTAAGTATAATTCAACAATCACTCGCTTCAGTTTAATTTCACCTAATGAATTTTACGAACTAAGTTACCTAGACATTTCGAAGAGTAAGGAAACAATTGTTGTGCTACGTGTTGATTCTGGAGGCACGACATCCTCTGGTTACATAATTCACAGGGAGCAATCCCATAAGAAAACATTGTTATTTAGACTTAAGAGATGCAGGTCTCGTCCATTTGTATATGACGCGGAATTTCACAGGGCGTTGACAGAAAACGAGTTCGATGCGAACGGGAAAAATTCGTTGTGGTATTATAACCTCGATTGTAACGTAACGGCACCGTCTTCGAAGTTTCGTCGTTTTGTCGTCAAAGGTAATTATCAAAAGGAAGGCTTTGGGCTGCATGCTACGTCTTCGCGTGGATTACTCATATTTGGATACAAGTCAATTAACATTCACCGTGTTGTCCCTGACATCTACGTCATCAAGCATTCAACGACAACACTGGATGATAAGCGGTCCACGACACCAGAAAATGCTCGAAAGCATGCTAGTTCCTGGAGGTGATGTTCACTCAACAGATCGCTTGGTCAGGGTCTCTGCCAGAAATGTTTTTGAGGGTACTAAAATTCTTCAAAATCAGCACCCACAAACCCCATTGAAGAAAATGTCCCTTTTTACTGTTCCTTCGAGGGGACTAGAATATAGTACTGTATGGTACACGGTAGTAGGCCTACTCTGGCGGAAACACCGAGTCAAAAATTGTTCTCGTCACTAAAATCGTACACTCTTCATAGGCCTATACTTGTTCAATTTTGTGAACGATTTCAGTTTTCGCCGTTTTCTACTCAAGTAAATCTACTGACTGTTGATGCATTTTGAATCCTTAATACCTATGCCGACTTTATTGACGCTCTTTGAAAACAAGCGTCCTAACATATTCATGACAAAAAGTAACTAATTGATGTCAACAAAATGTTTTAGCTACAACCATTATGCTCCCGTTCTGTGAAAGATGTTCATTTTGACCAATTACGATGGAGTTAAGTTATAACAAGTTGTCAAAATTTGAGTTCGCAAACAATTTTGCAGACTTGGGATGCGACACATCAGTTTCCCACATAGTCTGTAACAGGCCTGATGCCTGAGGGCCTAACGATCAGTTTTTTACGAAAGTATTTTTTCATTTAATTGGTAGGCCCCTATAAACTAATGCCAAAAAAGGCTCGATTTACAGTTTTTGAAATATTTCATATTCCCGTCCAACTAGGCCTACTATCCAAAAAAGGCGATCGTGTTGCTCTAGAATGCACATATGGCAATAACATCCAAAAGAAATTTTTTAAATATATGTTAATAAATAATTATTCGTTAATAAAACATTTATTCGCCAACGGAATGTTAAAATAGTAGTATTTTTACAACTACTGGAACAAAGTCTAATTTTCGGTTTGATTACTTTATCAAATAATTTGTAAAATCGATGAGCACAAGAATCTTGTGCTGTGTTCCAGCCCTTTTCAGAGGTCTTATCCGAGGAACGATGGTGGCGACCTCTTCAGATTGGGGTTGGCCAGTCACTGTGGGCTACCCGTCGAGGGTTATTCGAATAACCCTCGACGTATGGCCGCCATTTTCCCAATCGATTCGCCAGGATTTTTGCTGACTGTGACCAATAGAGTGTAATTCACGGCTTCATTTTCAGCAGGTTTGTAGAGAAAATTGTCACACACACGTCTGTACTTGTCTTTTCTCTGCAAATTGCCTATGAGCAGCGTAATTTGCCTTTGAAAACATCGACGAAGTCGAGGGTTTTTCGCACGGGCGTCGAGGGTGATTATAACGGTCAATTCCTTGCCGTCGAGGTTGATTCAACAATGTCGAGGGTGATTCACTAAAAAGAGGGTTTTTCACATGAACTTGGCTCAAGCGTTATTTCAGTCTCTTTTTCACTGCTCCTTTTTTTT
>NMRB01000135.1:577859-603947 GCA_002633025.1 Notospermus geniculatus
CCCCCCTCCCAGGAACACCTTGATGCTTTGTGTTACAAGCAGTTTAGTGAGAAGGTGTTTAACAATTCGAAGTATGTTGAAGCTCACGATTTGCCAGCAACTGCTGCATCAGCAAAGTTTCACAGTCTGCGGATGTACTACCAGATTCAGGATTGGAGGAACGATGCTGAACAATTAGACTCAAATGATTTGGGAAAGGAAATGGTAAATGATAGACTACTTCCTACAAAGTCGGACATGTCACTTGCACCTGACGACCTCTTGCAGCCTGTTTTGTAGTTACAGCGAAATGAATATGACTCGAAACGATGCACATGTAGGAAACATGACATTGAATGCACAGGGTGGAGCCGAACTCACATGCACGAATTCTACAAAACTACTGCTAGATGAGGTGGACTTGAGTAAAACCTTTAACACACAGACAATAGCAGGCCCCAAGTAGCATAATCAGTGTTATGTAATACTTTGATGAGGTTGATAACATGTGCAATGGATTGTTTGACCCTAATAACATGGGTATAGACACCATCTTTGATATTTGTGCACATTTTATTGCAAAGTTATGAGAACAATTCACTTTATGGATAATGGCGGAGGCTAATTAGCATAATCATTGTTATGTAATACTTGTAGAAAGTTGGTAACATGTGCATTGTATTGTGTGACCCTGATAACATAGGTATAGACACCATTTTTAATATTTTTGCACACTTTATTGCAAAGTTATGACAACATTTCACTTTGCGGATAATGGCGGAGGCTAATTAGCATAATCTATGTTATGTAATGCTTTTAGGATGTCAATAATATGTTCATTGTATTGCCTGGCCATGAAAACATGGGTATAGACACCACTTTTAATCCATTTGTACAATTTGTTACAAAATTATAGGAACATTTCAATTTTTAAGTAATGGGGACAGCTCATTAGCATAATTATGCAATTTTGACCACTTTCCACTCACCGGACTTTTCCGGACTTTTGATATGTTATACTTACGGGTCTCCTGAGCACATTACAAGTGAAATCATTTCTGTTGCAATTTTTTCCAGGTTCAGCCCATATTTTTGGTAGAATGACTGGACTATTCAGACCTAGCTGGTGCTCGTTGTTGGCCAAGTATAAACGTCACCATCGTTTCTCAACAGGGTTCTCAGCTTCATTAATGACCCACTTTCATTTGGTAGGAATACGAACTATAATTGACGGACGAGTGAAGTCACATTTTCAACGCGATAGCCACATTGATAAATACTACAACATCCAATATGCCCGCTTCCCATTCCTAAGATGGCGGTATCACGAAAAAGAGAAGGTCAAGGTCGGACAAATAGCATCAACCAATCAGATTCAAGAAGACAGTATAGGTTGCTACTATTTCGTGAATTTCATTCGCCTGAATTTCTACGCGTACTTCTTTGAGATTGCTCCTTGGTACATGGTTCTGTTCTCACTTTGGTTGTTTATTAAGGATCTCTGGAATAAGGTCCCATATTTTATGAACGTTGTTTCATTCTATGAGTCGAGGTGGCCCTCTACTCTCCTCGACCAGTACAAGAACATGGTGGAGAGATCAAAGGCATCGATTGCTGCAGGTAATTTTTCACGGAGTCTTTCCAAATTTTGCCTGTAGATGGCACAGCATATGTATTATGACGTTGAGGAATGATTCTTGACGTCATCGCCCTCATAATAAGCATTCAAATTTGCAATCTTCCCTACTTGTACCCTCGTAAACATTATCTGCATGTACATACATGTACATTTATATTCAAGACGGGTTTGGGGTTGGTAGTTTAACATAAACTTGTTGGTGAAAGCATCAAGGGGCATTCCAAACCAATTTATCAAATTTGTAGAACGACTAAAGAGACGTATGATATTCTGCTGGCGAAACCCCTCTTTTCTTTTCAGTTTTTAAGTTGTTATCACAAACCGACGCTCTCCCGGCCGTTCTTACCTGCCAGTATGGAAAGGACAGGACAGGTCTAATGGTCGCTCTCATACTGAGGTTGATGGGTAAAAGCAAGGAATACATCGCATGGGAATATTCCCTTTCACAGGTGAACCCTTTTCTGACTTGCCGACCATCCCATTTTTCGTTCGCCAGGCCATCCTGTGAACTCTGGCAAGGGTCTGCAACAATCCTGAGAATATCGTCGGAGGTTTTACGCGCTCGCTGCCGTCGTCATAGTATAGGCCTATGGCGAGCGCAAGAACCCGTGATTAAATCCGGATGATCCTCGCCCGTGCTCCCCCAGGGGAAACAAGTGCGAGAGAAGGAGCATTTGCATAGGCCCTGATGATTCAGGTCAGATCAAATAATTGTACAGTGTTGTATCTTGTGACGCTTTCTCTATGTCTGAGCCAAGGAAAAATCCCATAGTCAGGGACCATCGGCTCGAACCTAACGTCAGCATCTTATTTTTTCTTGACATTTTCTCCTCTAGTAAGCCCTCGAACAGTCCAAGGTGGGCCTAGTCTTGTCGGGGCGTCGACACAATTTCTTCTGGTCATTTCTTTATTGGATTACATGTATTTTTTGTTTTCTGATGACAGAAATACATGGACATGAACATTGATAGTTTCCGCCAACTCTGCCATAAGCTTAGTGTCAGCGAGGACTTTATCAGAGCCGAGGAGCAGACGATGCTTAATCTTCTAGACTACATCGATGAAAGGTTGTTTTTGCTTTCGCATTTTTTGCTTTGGTTTCCTTGGTTTTTGCTAGATTATGTAATTTGATACTTGCAATAACGAATGAAGTGTCGTTCATCCTCCATTTGAAGTTCACAAATCTAAAAGTGACGATCTACTCTTTATTCCTTTTAGATATGGTGATGTGGAAACGTATCTCGAGCAGTGCGGGTTCGGACGAGAGGAGCAGGAGACACTGAAGAGAAATATCACAGGAAAACTGAAAGAGAGCTAAATGTCCCGTTGAGGCGGAGAAAGAATTAAGACTTAACGTTAGTCCTTTTGTGATTGAGTGTACCTTTACGTGATTTTAATTTTGTACTTTACATACAGAGACACGAATAAAATACGTATTGTCAGCAGAAGCTGTGTCAGAGCCATTTTATAACACATCAAATTTCATAAACAGGTCTACTAAAATTTGGCATTATTGCAAATAAAAGCAGTGCTACAAAGAAGGCTGAACACAAATCTTAAGTATTTCAATACCGAATACTTCTGACGGTTCCCTCTGCAGTGTAGCCACTGGAGGAATTAGAGTGTCAATATAATTCCTCCAGGCATAGAATAAATGAAATTTTACAAGCAAGCCTTGCGAAATTTTGGCACCTGGACGGTATCAAGGTTTTCTTGAGGACTCGGTCTGTCAGAGTCTCATCCTAAGGTGGTCAGGGGTTCGTAATGCCGCTTCCTCTATTGTCATCGCACCCATGTGTAGGTTTATGGTGTCAAGTGTGGACAACACGTACTATACTAGACAAATGGGGACATGCATGAAAACCACGTATTACATCAACACGTTGGTCTGTGTGTCCCCAATTGATCGGAATAGATCTGACCGCCAGTCTACGATTGGCACCAAATACAAAACATACGGTACCGTTGCGGTGACGGAGCAGGGAGGTGCACTACGAACCTCTGATTCCCTCAGGATGACAGAGTCTGTCCTGACTTGAATTGAAGAAGTCAGCAGTTACAATCAGTTAAAGCGTGGGCTAGGCCTACTCGGTTTTTTGCCCACCTGATACGTAGTGGTAACTTCCTTTCTAGGAGGACCCGAGACCGGGCGGACAACCCTGACCAGTACGCCTACTGGTTGGCTCGGCCCATATCAGACTGGCCTGATTAGTTTACGAATGGCCAACTCCATCTGGACTGACATGGCTTAGGACGGCTGAAGTGAGGCTTGAGGGACGGACCATGCATGTTGGTCTGTGACCTTCTAGAAAGGAAGTTATCGTATACCCCTCCGTTTTCTTGGATGGCGCCCATTACCGTGGGTGTCCTGCTGCATGCTGTTTTTGCCCCCGTATGGACAACGTTATTGTCTGCCACATGCAGTGAGGTTTTAATCCAACGGTCATAGTTTCTAGGCCAAATCGAAAAATCGAACCAACGGGACTGAGATTCCTGTTTCGAGGTATTTCGGCAAGGGGATCCAGTGCACAAACACTGGCGCCTTTAGCCGACCCTGCGGTACGTCCCCACCTTCTGCTGACAGCACGGACAGATGTGATTCACGTCTTTCAGGTCGTCAATACAGAAGGGGATTAAGCAGCACCCAGCTACACTCCTTTCGCAGTGTCTTCTCACTCGTACCTATCGTTCATAGACACTGCTTACAATGGCCCGATCCCCGCCGATTTACCGCATGGTGGCAGCACTAGTCAGCGGCCAAATAGCGCGGGAAACAGCGCCGGCGTTGCTCCCAGCTTCGGCCTGTTCAACAAGATCAATCACTACAAACAGAATAATCTCGTATAGAGCGCCGTTATCCACTTCTTTAGCGATGTTTCAAAACAAAAAAGGCACGAGCTAAACACTGAAAAGTGCAAAGTGACACTGCATACTGGACACGGCGGGGGGCAGCCATTGCCGTTGTTGTAGACTAGTCGTGCTACGTCATAATGCAACTGTCCCATATAAAATGCTTTCCGACGAGTGACCAGTCTGCCGTGGTTGTCAAGGACGCTGACAGTGAACCAATCAGAAAATGTTTCATGTATTTCGTTAGTTACGCAAACGCCCTCTAGTGGTAAATCGGCGGGGATCGGGCCATTGTAAGCAGTGTCTATGAACGATAGGTATGAGTGAGAAGACACTGCGAAAGGAGTGTACACCCAGCCCACAATCTGAAAAACAGAGAAAAACGTTGTTGCCGTTTTTGTGTGCTCTGACGAAGGCAGTACATGCGCGAAGAACCTGATATTCTCAGCATTACATTTATTGTGGGAGAACAACACTCTTCTACTGTAAAATTCTAGCACTTAAGTGTTGTAGCCTATTCGCAAGATGATGACACAGGAGACAAATGATATCGAGTAGGGCCTAATCGAGGCTCTCGTTACCTACCCAACAAAGATAAAAATGGCCACAAAGAGCCAAACCTGCCCACCGATGGAGTAATCCAACTTCGTGACGATGTGGGCGGAGCAGTGAGGACAGGTCATCTGCACCGGTTGATCGCGGAATTCCATGGCGCCAGCCGCCACTACAGTTGTGGTACCTAGAAATAAGCAAGAAAGCTTAGTTTCAGCACACGAGACAATTTTGTTGCTCATCATTGCAACGAGCTTTGTGCGGTGTCGTGAAAAGCAACGCCAGCGTCTTGCTTACCACGAGCAATGGATGAACAATAAAAATCAAACATGTTTGATCGAAACAGTATTTTGAAGTTGCGCGCGCAAGAATCAGTGAACCCTTGGTAACACTGCACACAGGGCAATAGGAAAGTTCGTCTGGACGTGTTACGCTGCCTAAGTCTTTCTAACTTTCCTAGAATGCACTGTCACACCGTTCATACTCACCCGACACGTTTGTGCCCATAGGGAACTGAGGTTGCGATGGTGGGGGTGCTCCCGTAGGTGGGGGGACGTACGGTCGCGGTGGGGGCGGCCAAGCATGTTGGGGCGGCGGCGGCAAGTTAGGACCGGAAGCGCCCGGTTGTCCGGTGTACATGGGTGGCTGCCCTGTTGCATCAGCATAGGATGGCGGAGGTGCATCATTGTGCTCGACCTTCCCAACAGGTTGCATCTTGTGGAATTCCTGTGGAGACCTGAGGAAAAAGAGCGCTCGAAATGGCTCGCGGGGTTTGGTTTGTTGACATGTCCTCAAATCAGGCGCCGTTTTGAGAAAAAGGCGAAAGAAGGGTTTTAGTTTAATGGGAAATGCATTAGACAGCCAAACGTCGGAGGCGTTTTCTGCAAAATCTGCCGCTTCGAAACCAATGTGAATAGTGCAAAATGTACATTTTGACCGACTGAATTTGAAAATGTCATTAATCTTGTTTTTGTAGTATTATGGCTTTGTTCTTTTAGTACCTATGTATCTCTCTAGTATATACGGTGAATAAAGCTTTCGTAATTCGTAATTCGTATTGTATCTTTAACCCATTTTAACAAATTTTTAATGGAACCTCGTCCCCAGGTGCACGTTCGCATATTTGCACAGGTTTTGCCTATGACTGGAGCACTGCTTTGCCTGGAGACTAGGTTCACTCTCTATGGGAGGTACAACCAAAAATCAAAACAAACCCCGCGAGCCATTCGCTTTAATCTATTTCTCTATAACTTCCATAAACTACCTGCCCGTCACACAGTGGTCGTTATGTGCTTCTTCGAACAGTGGCAGAGTGGAAATATCGACCCCCGTGACCGTTGAGTTTCCGGTTCCCGTCGATCGTCGGTGGAACACATTGTTACAGCAGAAGGCGCTCCAACCTCGCACAGCAGTCTCACGCAAGCAGTCTCGCGCAGCAATGTGGACACAAAATGCGGTGGAAACCATGATCTTTCATGTGATAGAAAGGCATGAAAGGCCGTCTTGCCGTACCGTCTTTCTTTGACAACGCAAGTTTTCCCCCGTGCACTCCGGTTTTCTCCTGCTATACATTATTAGTCAATATTATATTGGTGCTGGGCTCTCAATTCGTCATGATATTAAGAAAGTGTTAGGTACCTCTTATTGACGAACCCTCAATCGAGGAAAAGGAGCGATGCGTCTCACATACGTCTAACGTTTGGGGTGTAGCCTACCTTTTAGAGTGCTTATCTTTCCATCGAATCCGTTGAAAGGCACGATGAGTACAAACCGGTAGAACCGTGGTTTTACTTTGTGTGACAGTCCTTCAAAACTCGGCAGTCACGGCTACTAACGACATTCTCTGGAGTGACTGAGGAAACGCAACAAGCTGACTTGAAAACCTCACCTGAATCCGAGAGAAATCGTGCTGTAGTTCGGTCAGTATCCTCGTCTTTCCGTCCTCACGGTAATGGACCCTGTACCAATGTAAAGCAAGGTTCATTGGCACACGGAATTGGTCCGATTCAGGTCCGTAAAAAATCTATCAAACGGACTTCAGCGTTGTCGTGTCCGGAAACTAGGGGCAAACGGACTGGAAACGGATCGGATTCGTGTGCCAATGAACCTTGCTTTAGACTAGGCCTAGTTGTATTGCATGCGTCTTTCTGATCATATTTTCGATATTTCAATGCAATTTCACAGGTGACCGATTTTGATATTTCTATAGGCCTACGCTATGGACATGACAAAGGAGACATCTATTACAACAGGATTATGACACAGATAATCTTTGGACAGACACAAATGAAAAAAAGTTAAAGTTAAAGTTTGGGTTTATAGTCTGATATCAACAACGGTAGAGGTGTCATCCGACTTCACACTTTAACCCCAGTCTGTCCTGAAACCTTTCAGTAGAACTCAGATGAGCTGCTCATTCAGCGCTACAATCTGAGCATTTCCGACCGGTACCCATTTATACACCTGGGTGGAGAGAGGCCAGTAAGGCAAAGAGACCTGCCCAAAGTCTCACGCCAGCAGCGGGATTCGAACCCGGGATCCTCTGACCGCTAGTCGGAGGCCCGAACCACTACACCACCGTGGCTCCGTGAAATGAAGACTACAGAGAAATGAAGACTACAATGTACTTGAATGCATGACACAGGGTTTTCAGGACGAGACGAGAACTTTGTATTCAAGTTCCATATTGCAAGAACAGGAAGTTTGAGTTGGAAAATGTTGACGTTTAAAATTAAATTCGCGACGCAAAATCGAACCAGTTTTCTCATCCTCCCACAGCAGGAGTTTTTTCCTCGCTCCTCTTCATCCGCTCACACGTGCTTTCGACGAAATGCTTGTTGATTCTTGTCGATAGGCCTACTAGTCCTTTGGGCAATTTTCTGGTGACGCAGAGATCATCAAAAGAAGTATAAGTCAGTGTGAAAAGTGGTGCCAATGTTCTCAAACAATCTCAAACAGTCATGTTTGGCATTAATTCATAACCGAGAACCTTTGAAATATTCCATGAGCCAAAAGTCTTCAATCCGGATTTTGCAGGCTTGAGGTGGAGAAAGAATTAAGACTTAGTCCTTTTGTGATTGAGTGTACCTATTACGTGATTTTAATTTTGTACTTTGCATACAGAGATACGAATAAAATACGTATTGTCAGCAGAAGCTGTGTCAGAGTCATTTTATAACAAATCAAATTTCATAAACGGGTCTACTAAAATTTGGCATATATATAAAGCAGTGCTACAAGAAGGCTGAACACAAATCTTAAAGGAGCACGGTATTGGATCTCAAATGCGTTATTTGACTGCCGACGTAGAGGGAGCCACCTAGCGGCAGTAAGACGAACTACAAAAATGTATTACAAAATGTACAGAGAAAATCGGGTCAATTCGCCGAGAACGTAGTTAGACCCTAGGTTGGAGAGTGGCGCGGTGGCGCCGGCTGTCGAGAAAAAGTGGCAATACCGGGCTCCTTTTTAAGTATTTTAATACCGAATATTTCTGACGGTTCCCTCTGCTGTAGTGTAGCCACTTGGAGGAATTATAGTGTCAATATAATTCCTCCAAGCATAGAATAAATAGATGAAATTTTACAAGCAAGCCTTGCGAAATTTTGGCACCTGGACGGTATCAAGGTTTTCTTGAAGACTCGGTCTGTCAGAGTCTCATCCTAAGGTGATCAGGGGTTCGTAATGCCGCTCCCTCTATTGTCATCGCACCCATATGTAGGCCTATGGTGTCAAGTGTGGACAACACGTACTATACTAGACAAATGGGGACATGCATGAAGTCCACGTTTATTATATCAACACGTTGGCTACAACGGTTGTGTGTCCCCAATTCATCGGAATTTCTGACCGCAAGTCTACGATTGGCACAAATACAAAACATACGGTACCGTCGCGGTGACGAAGCGGGGAGGTGCACTGCGAACCTCTGGTTCCCTCAGGATGACAGAGTCTATCCTTCGTGAAATTGAAGAAGTCAGTTACAATCAGTTAAAGCGTGAGCTACTCGGTTTTTTGCCCACCTGATACGCAGTGGTAACTTCCTTTCTAGGAGGACCCGAGACCGGACAATCCCTGACCAGAACGCCAACTGTTGGCTCGGCCCATATCAGACTGGCCTGATTAATTTACGAATGGCCAACTCCATCTGGACTGACATGGCTTAGGACGGCTGAAGTGAGGCTTCAGGGACGGACCATGCATGTTGGTCTATGACCTAGAAAGTTTTCTTGGATAGCGCCCATTACACTGGGTGTCCTGCTGCATGCTGCTCCCCCCCCCATATGGACAACATTATTGTCTGCCACATGCAGTGAGTTTTTAACCCAACGGTCATGGTTTCTAGCCCAAATCGAAAAATCGAACCAACGGGACTGAGATTTCTGTTTCGAGGTATTTCGACAAGCGGGATCCATGACTACGTGCACAAACATTGGCGCCTTTAGTTGAGCCTGTTGTACGTCCCCAACGTCTGCTGACAGCACGGACAGATGTGATCCACGTCTTTCAGGCCGTTAATGCAGAAGGGGATCAAGCAGCACCCAGCCCAGCATCTGAAAAACAAACAGACTATGTCATGGTTGTTGTTTGTGCGCTGTGACGAATGTATAAGCCTCCGCCTAAGAACTTGATATTCTTAGGAGTACATTTTTGTTGTGGGAGAGAACAGCAGCACCCGTTTACTTTAAACTTCTGAAGTGTTGTACTCGCAAGCTAATGACACAGGAGACATGATATCGAGGCTCTCGTCACCTACCCAACAAAGAAAATAATGGCCGCAACGATCCAAACCATCGCACCGACCGAGTAATTCAACGTTGTGACGATGTGGGCGGAGCAGTGAGGACAGGTCATCTGCACCGGTTGATCGCGGAATCCCATGGCGCCAGCCAACAGTACAGTAGTGGTACCTAGAAATAAAGCAAGAAATAGTAGTGAGTTTGAGAAACCATACGTTAACGCTAACGTTCGAATGAATCTGTTGTATTTCTTCTGGGGGTGACGTCATTTTGATGTAATTATCGTTAGCGTTAGCGTTAACGTTTGGTCTCTTAAGCTCTCTAATGCTAGAAAGCTTACTTTACGCACACGAGACAATTTTGTTGCTCATCATTGCAACGAGCTTTGTGCGCTGTCTTGAAAAGCACGCCAGCGTCTTGCTTACCACGAGCAATAAAAATCATACAATTTTGTTGCTTTCTACTAAAACTGCCAGCAGTAGAAAGTTACCACGTCTGGACGTGTGCTGCTGCCTAAGTCATTCTAACCTTCCCATAATGCACTGCACCGTTCATCATACTCACCCGACACGTTTGTGCCCATGGGATACTGAGGTTGCAATGGTGGGGGTGCCCCCGCAGGTGGGGGAACGTACGGTTGCGGTGGGGGCGCCCAAGCAGGTTGGGGCGGCGGCACGTTAGGGGCGGAAGCGCCCGGTTGTCCCGTGTACATGGGTGGTGGCTGCCCCGCTACATTGCCATAAGATGGCGGAGGCGCGTCATTGTGCTCGACCTTCCCTGTAGGCATCTTGTGGAATTCCTGTGGCGATCTGAGGAAAAAGAGTTCAATTATAACTCAGCGACTCTTGGGCCTGAACTCCTCTCGCTTATAGCATCACACCCCTAACTTCCATAAACTACTGTTCGTAACACATGTGCGTCTTCGGGCGTAGTGGCGTTGTGGTAAAACATCGACGCCTATCACCGTTGAGTTTCCGGTTCCCGTCGATCCTCAACACGGAACCCCTGATAGAGAGGCCGGCTTTCTTTGACAACACAGGTTTTTCTCCGTGCATTCCGGTTTTCTCCTGCTGTACATTATTGGCCAATATATATTTGGTGCTGGGCTCTCAATTCATTATCATAAAAAAGTAGGTATATCTTACATTGACGAACCCTCAATCGAAGAAAAGGGGCGATGCGTCTCACATACGACTGATGTTTGGGGTCTACCGTTTAGAATGCTTCTCTTTCCATCGACCCCACTGAAGGGCAGGATAAGTACAAACCGGTAGAACCGTGGTTTTACTTGGTCATGGTCCTTCAAAATTCGGCAGTCACAGCTACTATATGTAAACGACATTCTCTGGATGACCGAGGAAACGGAACAGGCAAACTTGAAAACCTACCTCAATCCGAGAGAAATCGTGTTGTAGTTGGTCAATATCTTCGTCTTCCCGTCCTCACGGTAATGGCCGCCCTATACCAATGTAAGACTAGGCCTAGTTGTATCGCATGCGTCTTCCTGATCATATTTTCGATAGGTGGTTTCAATGCAAGTATCACAGGTGACTGATTTTGATAATTAGGCCTACATACTTCACCGACATGACAAAGGAGAGCTCTTAATTCCTATTACAGGATTATGACACAGATAAACTTTGGACAGACACAAATGAAGACTACTTGAATGCATGCCACAAGGTTTTCAGGACGAGACGAGAACCTTGTATTCAAGTTTATTGAACAGGAAGTTTGAGTTGGCAAATTTTGAGCCGAAGTTCAACGTTTGATCTGCAACAAAATATAAAAAATCAACTCATTCGCGACGCAAAATCGAACCAGTTTTCTCGGTACCTTTGCTTTCAACGAAATGCTTGTTGATTCTTGTCGATACTACTGTGGGTATATTTGTGGTGACACGAAGATCGTCAATAGAAGTACATGTAGGCCTAAGTCAGTATGAAAGTGGGGAATGTTCTCAAACAATCTCAAAGAGTCATGTTGGCATTAATTTATAACCGAGAAGCTTTGAAATATTCCATGAGTCAAATGTCTTCAATCCGGATTTTGCAGGCTTGGCAAGGTTTACACCGTCACGTGATGGGCAAACAAGCAAATTACTGGTGACCATGAATATATTACTATGTCATGGTTAGGCCTACTATGATGGCCTAAGTTTCTATTTTTCAAATATTTTATCTCCACACTTTTTATTTCAATTATTTCAGTTTATGATGTCATTATATTCATGTGGTGACCTAATTTACGCGTCTGATAATATCAATGCAGCTTATCTGTGCGTGTTGGCCTATCCAGTTCGATTCATTTATGTCAATGTCGAAGTATTCGTTCAATCTAGATCTGGTACAATAGCCGGTTTACACGCAGGTGGTCCCGACAATCTGTCGCTGATTTCAGTAGCCTAGGGCCTACGATGTCTGTGTCGCAGCTGAAACCGCTGATTCCTTCGGATGTCCCGAAGAAGGTCTCAAACTTCCGCCAAGTGATTCCGACCGCTGACGAGAGTGACGTCACGCCGTCCGCCGTCCTGTATCGCTCGTCGAAGCTTGATCATCTTTCTACAGTGGATACAGAGTGGTTACTGAAAGAGAAAGGTAAGTGGCCGACTCCCTGGCTGTAGGCCTACAATTTCTACTTTTTGCAGGTGGTCCGTTGTAATGTAATATGGGCCCACTGTCTCATTGGTTCCCGATCCCACCCAGGGCGCTTACACTGGTATAAGCGCAGTCCAAGCCCGATCGTTGGTCAGATACCTTTCTCTCGATGCGATCACGGTTTTTGGCGGAGGGGGAGCGTGATAAGTTGCACCGATGAAAAGATTACGTCAATATCTATGATACATGTATGTAAATTCTTTCGTTTTGTAGGAATACGAACTATAATTGACGGACGAGTGCAGTCAGCTTATCAACGCGATAGCCACATTGATAAATACTACAACATCCAATATGCCCGCTTCCCATTCCTAAGATGGCGGTATCACGAGAAAGAGAAGGTCAAGGTCGGACAAATAGCATCAACCAATCAGATTCAAGAAGACAGTATAGGTTGCTACTATTTCGTGAATTTCATTCGCCTGAATTTCTACGCGTACTTCTTTGAGATTGCTCCTTGGTACATGGTTCTGTTCTCAATTTGGTTGTTTATTAAGGATCTCTGGAATAAGGTCCCATATTTTATGAACGTTGTTTCATTCTATGAGTTGAGGTGGCCCTCTACTCTGCTCGACTGGTACAAGAACATGGTGGAGAGATCAAAAGCATCCATTGCTGCAGGTAATTTTTTTGATGGAGTCTTTTCAAATTTAGCCTGTAGATGGCGTCAGCATGTACATGTAGAGGAATTATTCTTGGCGTCATCGCCCTCTTGATAAATGCCCAGCATTCAAATTTGCAATCTTCGCTACTTGTACCCCCGTAAACATTATCTGTATACAAGACGGGTTTGGGGTTTGGTGAAAGCCTCAGGGGGCATTCCAAACCAAAATATCAAATTTGTAGAACGACTAAAGAGATATTCTGCTGGCAAAATCCCACTTCCCTTTTCAGTTTTTAAGTTGTTATCACAAACCGACGCTCTCCCGGCCGTTCTTACCTGCCAGTATGGAAAGGACAGGACAGGTCTAATGGTCGCTCTCATACTGAGGTTGATGGGTAAAAGCAAGGAATACATCGCATGGGAATATTCCCTTTCACAGGTGAACCCTCTTCTGACTTGCCGAACTTTTCGTTCGCCTGGCCATCCTGAGAAACTCTGGCCATCCTGAGAATGCATTTATCAGAGATTCTATGTGCTCGTCACCGTACTATTCACTACGAGCACAAGAACCCGTGATTAAATCCGGATGGTACTCCCCCTAGCGCTCCCTCCGGGGGAAACAAGTGCGACAGAAGGACCATTCGTATAGGCCCTGATGATTCAGGTTATGGCCAGGCCAGATCAAATAATTGTAGAGTTGTATCTTGTGACGTTTTCTTCTATGTCTGAGCCAAGGAAAAATCCCATAGTCAGGGACCATCCGCTCGAACCTAACGTCAGCATCATCTTATTTGTTCTTGACATTTTCTCCTCTAGTAATCCCTTCGAACAGTCTAAGTGGGCCTAGTCTTGTCGGGGCGTCGACACAATTTCTTCTGGTCATTTCTTCATTCGATAATTTTTTATTTTGTTTTCTGATGACAGAAAACCATGGACATGAATATTGATAGTTTCCGCCAACTCTGCCATAAGCTTCATCTCAGCGAAGACTTTATCAGAGCCGATGAGCAGACGATGCTTAATCTTCTAGACTACATCGATGAAAGGTTGTTTTTGTTGTTTTGCTTTCGAATTTTTTTGCTTTGGTTGCCTTGGTTTTTGCTAGATTATGTAATTTGATCACAATATTTAAGGATAATCAACAGAAGTTTCATTACAAGAAGTTTCACGCGGAGCTGGTCTATCCTTAGATCACTGAAGTCATTCGATTCTAAAATTAGAACACAGTGGACTCGATGGACTCGCCTATTACAATAGCCATGGCGCGGTGTCTGAGGCTTTCGCAGTTGAGGTGACGATAAGAATGCCACCGCCAAAACAAATATGGGTCATTTGGGTTTTATCAGGGGTTCCGGACATTTTGAGCTGGGAGTCCTTAAATTCAAGCTGGTGGATAGCCTGGATTTATTGACGAACAACCTTCACACCCCTCTGAATAATGGACTAGTCCATGTCAGCACTGCAGGTTGAGATTTTCAAGACAAAAATGACGGGAGAATGGCACAATCGATCAAAATGAAATTTTCACTGATGTCTGAAGAAATATCGAAGGCTTTGATATACGGTCGAACCAGATTAATTCCACCCCTCGTAAATTGTTTATCATTGGGGAATCCCCAGACACTCTGCTGTTTTTCGAGGGAATCCCCGATTTTACCATTAAAATGGCATTCAACAGGGTTTCAAAACAAGGATAATGACGGCGGAGGATAAAATTAGAAAAATCCCAGAAGCAGTATGGACGTAGAGAACATCCAAAACTTTCATTTCCCGAGCGAACTGGTTTACGATCGCCACTCTGTTTCGAATAAAATAACTTTGATCAGTAAAAATGCCCCAAAAATGCACTGCTTAACCATTAGGCTGATGACGTCATCGCTCATGGAAGAAAACTTCTTGTAATGTCAACATAATCTTTATGTGCCTGCAGTCACTTGTTTACGGTAAATGGTCGGACATATGATTTAGTAAATTACTTGCAATAATGAATAAAGTGTCATTCATCCTCCACAAATCTAAAAGTGACGATCTACTCTTCATTCCTTTTAGATATGGTGATGTGGAAACGTATCTGGAGCAGTGCGGCTTCGGACGAGAGGAGCAGGAGACACTGAAGAGAAATATCACAGGAAAACTGAAACACAGCTAATGTCCCGTTGAGGTGGAGAAAGAATTAAGACTTAGTCCTTTTGTGATTGAGTGTATCATTACGTGATTTTAATTTTGTACTTTAAATACAAAGATACGAATAAAATACGTATTGTCAGCAGAACCTGTGCCAGAGCCGTTTTATAACACGTCGACAAATTTCATAAGCAGGGCTACTAAAATTTGGCATTACAAATAAAATATAAAGCAGTGCTACCACGAAGGCTGAATACAATTCTTAAGTATTTTAATACCGAATTTTTCTGACGATTCCCTCTGTCAAGCCACGCTGTTAAAGGGAGACTCCACTCATTGTAAGCTTTTGAATTTTTATCAATCCATAGAGACTAATGCCATGAATTGTTATGTCACTAGTGTCAATAGGCTGGTGACCTTTGTAGTGAATGAGCTAATACTGTGACTGCCTAGGCCTATTGGTTGTTCCTTCATAAATATGCATTGAGCACACATGACATCATGTGTACTGTGCAATGGTCCCCTTGGGATTCAATTAAAATACTTAAAATGATGAGTTTGCTGATCTTTAAAAAATCTGACATGTTGCAGATATCAATGTATTTGAATGTATTAACGATATTTCAAAAATTCAAAATTTTACACAATGAGTGGAGCATCCCTTTAAGAACGCAACCCGGCGTACGAACGCCAAGGCTGGATCACCCCGCACACAGAAGCATAACCAATACCATTTTCTCATACATGTACATTACATAGAATAAATGAAAATTTACAAGCAGGCCTTGCGAAATTTGGCCTGATTAGTTAACGAATGGCCAACTCCTTCTGGACTGACATATGGCTTAGGACGGCTAAAGTGAGGCTTCAGGGGCGGACCATGCATGTTGGTCTGTGACCTTCTAGAAAGGAAGTTATCGTATCCCCCTGACACGTTTAGCTACTCCAGTGTAGCTACCCCAGTCAGCTAGAAAAAAACTATTCCTTTTCGATAGGAATAATTGCTTCTGCAGAAAAGCTCATAATCTTGCCTTTTATCTAAATGTATTTTTGCCTCTGTACATCGATGCTTAAAAATTTTCTATCTCTTCTTGTGGACGCAAGTCTCCTCATGATTTTTATTCAATCAGCAAAATAATGTCATTTCCATCCCCGGAAAAATATTATGAAAACCTCATGTTTTCCTTTGATTTCACATTCTCCAAGAATTGACCTCCCTCTGGATGTTTCTGTCGTTGCTTAGTTTATAGCCTACTGTACGTGCCGAGAACCTGGTGACAGTTTGGACAGCTGTGGCGAACGTCCTTGCAGGCATCGATACAGCAAGGAATGCAGGAGAAAATGACACTGGAAAAAATGCAACATTAGAGACGTTTAGGATAATGACGTTTACGTTCACAACAACGATTCAATGACGTAAATGTTTTGGTACGATCACGACCGCAAGGGGGCTAAAGTTCTTTAATGGGGGGAGGGTTATAGTTTGGTGGAGGAAATACCTACCAAGCAAACCAGAATAACAGGCAGGAGACCAGCCAGGTGAAGCTGCCAACGACGAAGTCCACACTTGTTACAATCTGGGCATGGCAATGGGGACACTGCATCTGGATCGGATTCTGAGTAAAAGCCATTGGGCCCTGGATCACCACCGTCTGACCTGTAGTCAAGATCACTGTCCATAAGACTGAGCAACGCAAACTAGGCCCCATTTTGCCCTATAGACAGACACTTATTCAGTGAGTTAGGGCGATATGTGATCGCCACCGATCCTCTGCAGCCATAGTATTATAGACTGAGCGATATAGGTCTTGGTAATGTTTGATATTGGCTGATCGCTGTCCAGCGCACACTTGGCGTTAAAACCGATTTTGATCGGTGGCGATCAGATCGCTTGCGATATCGCTGGTATGCTGCCGCTATAAAAGCTTGTGCTACATGTATAGGTCAAAGTGACAAACATGGCGCAGAACGATAATTTAGGCTATGCAATGGAAGGGAACCAATACGTTACCTTGAGGAGGCGGTTGTTGATACGCCACCGGTTGTCCTTGAGGTGGATACTGGCCCTGTGGTGGATACTGCTGGCCCTGTGGTGGATACTGCTGGCCCTCGGCTGGATTATACGGCGGGGGTTGTGCTGCCATCTTATGTATTCTCTGTTACTGCGCAACTCTGTAACGAGAAGATCCGGTTGGCGATCAGATCGCTTGCGATATTCACTCTAGTGGGCAGCACACCAGGTGAGATGAGGACGATATCCCAAGCGATCTGATCGCCAACGACTTTTCGCCAGTCACTTGGCGATTACCGGTTTTGGTATTGTTTATTGGGCGATCATCGCAGGCGAGAAGATTCCACGCATCGCTGGCCAGCGCACACCTGGCGTAAACAGCCGATTTTGCTCGGTTGACATGAGATCGCTTGCGATGTCGCCTGGTGTGCTGTTGATCGCCTGATGTGCTGCCCGTTTTATTGTTGGCCTTTCGATCTTGAACATTTGCATGTCGGGGCAGATTGTAACCTGATATCATATAAATTTGCTCTGAGGTTCCGATAACGTTTACTAGGGCATTTTTCGAGTGTGTGAAGTGTGTACATTGCTCATAAAGGTGTATTGTACAGCAGAAATGAGAGCGAAATCACAAGAAGTTGTTTAAATATGCTATGATTGCATCAAATTTCTCAGGCAACTGTACTTCAGAATGCCGAAAAAACTCAAAAGTGTTGTGAACAAAACAACCATTACCAAAAGAGACGTCGTACCTGAACCCGTGATAGGAATAATCAACCTATTTCATAGTCTCGCATCCAATTGCATCCCTTGAAATTAGGTCCTCTCTTATCTATTTTTGGTCCAATCAGTCTAAAAAGTAAACACGGTGTCGATGGGGTCATTATGTGCGCGTGCGCGGCACAGGCCTACGTGCAGGTTAGATTGGTTGGTCTTCACATGACAGACATGACCGAGTGACACATAAGGCACACCTATATAAATCTGTTCAACTGTTGCCCAAACCTTATAAGGTTAGGCCTACTTTTACAGTAGGGAGTTTGAGATCAGCGACTTATCACTGATCCTTATAGGTAATACACGGATAGATTTCTGTACAACGAGGACAAATTTTGTGTACATTTCGATCCGTATGCGTATAAGGATCCGTGATAAGTTGCTGATCTCAAACTCTCTAGTAAAGCGGCCCATATACGTGCAATATTATTGCACAATATGAGGAACAAAATGGGCAGTAGGCCTATGACATGTATTTCCAATCTTTTTTCCACCCATCATGCCCCATATGTGCAATAATATTGGCTGGTGGATTGAAGTGGCCCATACACGTGCAATATTATTGCACAATATGGGGCCCAATATAGGGTCATGTGCTTCTGAGAACGATTGGCAATAATATTGCCCATTTTGCCCCTCATATTGTGCAATAATATTGCACGTGTATGGGTCGCTTAAGGCCTTAAAGCGTACTATTCGTGCCGAGTCAAAGATACAGCACCGTTTCCGGAGCGGCCGCCGCAATGCATTTACCAGTTGTTGCTACGAATAAAACGGGACGTTTTATTATTTTTGGTTCACTTTGGACAGACGCGAGCAATCCGCTTTAAAGATTCTAGTCAAAAATTTGTGGTAAATGCGATCTGACATAAAATGACATGAATTTGCTTCACGTAGGCCTATTTCGTTTCAGTCTTCGACCCAGGAAGAGTACTGTCATGACTGGTAAATCGTGCTGTGAATTTATACAAGCCCAGTATGCCCTATTAAACATGATAAACATCAAACCGATGGTCCAGGCACTGAGATGGGTTATCAAGTAGTGCATTTTCTCACCATTTCCTTGCGACATATGGTCATCATTGATACGACCGTGTATTTTCATAACGCCCTGTACTGTGGTCCATATCACACTGTGTTATAATTGTTTGATTTTTGTACACACCGATGTAGACAAGGTGTATCGTGGACATCAAATGATTTTAGATGCAGTCGATAGTCACGCCCTTTTCACAATTCGCCATTTTGTGTACTCCATCGACGTACCTTTTGCAGCGCGTTCTCTGGACGGGACTTCACACATCGTCTGAGAAAGGTTGGCCTTGGGCTACCATCCCAGCTATGAAAGGGCGTACAGGCTAAGGTTCACGAAAGGAGCAGGGTAGTTGCATGCTTCTAGTTGTTATTCCCTGCACCAGAAGATAAATTCCACAAAAAAATCGCAGTCTTACCTTGAAATCTGCCTACTGCTTGTCGCACAACACCACTGCACACATTCACCTTGATTGCAGTTAATATTGACTATTGATTCAATCACGTCGTCTACGTCACGCCTTCAAACAATGTCATCTTGACACGGTTTTTATTGGCGGGACAAATAGTATTTGAATTCAACACCAGGAGGACTAATAAAACCTTTTGATTTAGTCGGTCAATCCATTTTGAAGATGTTGGCCGCGATAAATTCATACTATGGCTGTGTTGCGTATGCCCACCATGCTGGGAGTGGACGGAACGACGGTAACAACGTCGGTCCATATCTGCATCAAGCCTTTAAACAGTGGCGGTGAATTTTCCATTAGAAATCCACGCTTACAAAATTCTGCGGTAACTGTGCGTCGACTGCCGGAGGAAGATAACTCGGGACACCCTGTGGAATCTACGGTCTTCTCCAGCATCTGGTCACAACCGTACGTGCATCATTACGAAATTTCCGCCCTCCTCCAAGAAAATATATGTAGAAATTAACGGCAAAGTTTGCCAGCCACACCTCAGTGACGACCCAGTACTCGAACCAGTACCGGGCGGCCCAGTACCGATCGGTCTTATCGTAGGTTGCGCCAGAAAGAGTTGACCAAACCCGCATCGGGGAAGAGCAAAAAAGAAACGCCAATGACGTCAGGAAAAGCATCTTAGTCAGGTTTGCTCCTTTTGATACCTCTTTCTGGTCACCGGATTTGAGCTTCCTCCTTTCCTTGGCGGCTCGCTGGACGCTGATTAGAATGATCGTGTTTGTAACCATTAAGATGGTGAAAGGGACGACGGTGCCGGTTAGAATGAGGTACACATTGTAGACATTCACGATCCAGCTAAAGCGTGGGGGAAGTTCAACGTGCATCATGCCGTTAGGCGGATCTGGTAACTTGTAGAAGAAGAATTCTTGGCTTTGGACGATACAGCACCAGAGGAACGTCCCGATTGTGACCTTGGTGGCTCTTGAGGACGTGCAGAGGGTCGCCGCCTTCATCGGGAAGGTCACAGCGATGGCGCGGTCTATGCTCATCTCGGCAAGAAAAAGACCGGAAGAGACGGCGAAGATGTTGCTACAATACCACACAGCACTGGGAATGAAAGAAATAGCATTCCTCAGGAACATTATCTTTTGACCCTGTATACACTGACAAGAAGTAACATTTGAAGAAAATATTGGAATCTTCCTTTTTCCTGTTCACACTAAACATCATTTGTCCAACAATCTTTGTTCCACAACTGAATGTTGGAAAAATGTTGCCAGTGTAGACAGACCTTAAAGGAGACACCCCTAAACTTGGGTAAGAGGTAGGCCTGAAATTGTTGTGAGGCAGACTTTTCATCCTTTTGGATGGAACGAGCGCTTTACGATATCATTTGGACTCGACAGGCCGGCTAGACAGGGAACGAATCCAAGAAAACAATCGATGTCTGCTAACCTTTCGTTGAAAAGGCGCCAGAAACTTTTTGATGCAAAAATGTTAGTTGCAATCATTGCCCAAATGAAGACGTCAATCCAGGCAAAGGAAAAAGAAAAAGGCAAAGTATAGCCTACCTAAGAAATGCCATATTTCCTTTCATTCCTTCTCCTGCGAAGGTGAACACGACGAACGCCCAGCGGAAGGTTATGACAATGATAACCCCTGTGTCGACCAGAGCTAAGGCCGCCATGTAAATACAGGTGCTGAGTTTACGGTTCTCCTTCATCAGCGTGACAAGAAGCGACATGATGTTCCCCGGCACGCCGACTACAAAGACAAATGCGGTCCAACATTTATCTAGGTATTCCGCCGAAGTGTACATCCAGTCGAAAGAACTGTCTCGTGGCGTGACGGATGCAAAGGTAGCGTTCGCATTGAGAGAGAAACGTAGGCCTACCATCGCATCAGATGCCACTGGTGCTGGCCTTTCGTGAATGGCGCCAGCGATCAGCCAAATCCTACACAGTGTTTGAATTATACCGTTGCAAAGGACAACAGTCGAATGGGCGTTTCTCTATTTCTGACCTCACTCTCCATATAAGGAGACTTCTTTATTGTGTTAGTTTATCCATGTTACATGATGCCGTGCTGCAACCGAATCCCGAAGGTTCGATTTCTGTGTTCACGTTTACGATGTCACTGTGTTTTCACAAAATCACGACGTGTCAGTGGCGCATATTATTTTTTTCCAAACGTATCCCCCTTGCAAACCAGTTTAGACGACTCATAGCTTGCTACATTGACATAAAGAATTAACCAGTAGGCCTAGTGGTCCATTCACACTCTCAAAATTTTGACCACATTTTCTGGATATGCTAATTCGGGGTCCATCGGTTCAAAGTCTACGTGTAAGCCCTTATTCAGCATAATCAGAACATTAGATCAACAAAATTTCACAACGTGGATCGGCTGAAAATGGTGATCGCATTTCAACTTCACCGAAATTCTCCCTGCCTTGGATCTGTCTGTGAGATACTAGTAAGATTTTGTACGATTCTATAGGTTCTTGAACGTTACATACCGATGAGCTGGAGTGAAACACTTGGCAGTGTTGCCAGGGTATGGTCCTTCGGTTGTTATCGAGGTTTGTCTCAACTTGGTGTCACAAGACGTTTTTACTATCCTCTGGAGGGTCTTCTAGAGGACGATAAAACTTCTTGGGACACCCTGTAGGATCTACGGTCTTCTACAGCATCTTGTCACAACCTTATGTGCATCATTACGAAATTTTTGCCCTCCTCCAAGAAAATATATGTAGAAATTGACGGCGAAGTTCGTCATCCACAGCTCTGTGACGACCCAGTATTCGAACCAGTACCGGGCGGCCCAGTAATTATTAGTCATATCATAGGTTGCGGCGACAATGGTTGACCATATTCGCTTCGGGGTGGAACAAAAAAGAAACGCCAATGACGTCAGGAAAAGCATTTTTGTCAGATTGGCTCCTTTTGCTTCCTCTTTCTCTTTGCCTGACTTTAATTTCCTCCTTTCCTTGGCGGCTCGCTGAATGCTGAGCAAAATAATAGTGTTTGTGATCATTAAGATGATGAAAGGAATGACAGTGCCGAACATGACGAGGTACATGTTGAGGAGAGTTACTGCCCAGCTTAGATGCGGGGGAAGTTCTCGGAGCATGAGGCCGGTTGGTGGGTCTGGCAGCTTATACATGTGGAACTCCTGGCTCTGGACAATGCAGCAACAAATGAACGTCCCAATTGTGAGTTTTGTGGCTCTTGATGGTGTACAGAGGGTCGACGCCTTCATCGGGAAGGTCACAGCGATGGCGCGGTCTATGCTCATCTGGGCGAGAAACAAGCCGGAAGAGACGGCGAAGATGTTGCTACAATACCACACGGCGCTGAGAATGAAAGAAAATGATTTCGCATTGCACACTTTTTTAATAAGAAGTTAAAAAATTGATTCCTGCGAAAAATCCTANCGGTTCTCCTTCATCAACGTGACAAGAAGTGACATGAAGTTCCCAGGGACGCCGACTGTGAAGAGAACCACGGCCCAACATTTATCCAAGTACTCCGCGGATGTGTACAGCCAGTCGAAGGAACTGTCTCGTGGCGTGACGGATGATATTGTGGCGTTGAAGGGAGAATAGACCATCGTCATGCTGCTGCTGGGGCAGGCCTATCGTACACAGGCTTATTCTTTATTCTTTCTTCTTAATACTCGATGACAAACGTGTTTGGATAGTTTCCGACACACAGACACCGGCTCTGGTCATGCACAGACAACTGAGACGCAGACCGAAGTCAGTGACCCTGACACGGGGATGAACGTCTTCCGAAATCGAGAAGCAACCTCCATGGTTACGTTTACGCTTTGGATTAGGACTCCGCGGATAGGCTCTTATTCCGAGGGGGAATAGTGGTCATTGCTTGAGCCCCGTCATTGCCAAGATAGCAGAAACTGAGTAGTGTCTCTTCACATCCAGACTCCTTGATCGACTGTAGGCGTATCAACGTTACACGACACTGTACTTCCACTCGCGCCGGCAGCGCAGTTTTTGTCGATAAATTGTTCGGTTTCATGAATACATTTTGATACGAGATAAAAAGATATGTTAGCGTCTCGGGTTCGTGTTTGGTCGTACGATGACTTCAAAAAAGATGAAATTAAGTTATCATAAACCTCGCCATGCATATTAAATTACATAATGGCCCATTGCCCATTCAGAACAAAAAAAAAATTACTCGATAATACATGTACTCCTCTGCAATTATAGAAATGGTGTACATGTATGTAGCCTACGTTTGGACTTCACTCGTTTTCGGAGCGTATTCGACCGTGGCATCCTACAAGATGTAACCTCGTCCCCTCCCTGGTTTTCCTGAATCAAGCCTGGTTTTCTCTATAAATACAAGATTGATGCAGGATAGCAACAGAAGATATCGGTCTGAGGATGCAATTGAGATGACCAACGGTGGAAAGTGGTTTGATGAATTTGATGAATGTGTACTCAATGTACTGTTGTACTCAATATCAATGCTCATGTGTTCACCACCCTCTACAGCATCTTGTCAGAACCGTTCGCGCATCGTTTCGAAATTTTCGACCACCACCGAGAAAATACATGTAGAAATTGACGGCGAAGTTTGCACCCAACACCTCAGTGACGATCCAGTACTCGAACCAGTACCGGGCGTACCAATAACTATCGGATGTATCATAGGTCGCCATCGCTACTACTGTCCATATTCGTTTCGGACAGGAAGTTAAGAGAAACGCAAAGGATGCAAGAAAAAGCATCTTAGAAAGATTTGCTCCTTTCATTTCCGTCTTCTGGTCGCCTAATTTGAGTTTTTTCCTTTCTTCAGCAGCACGCCGAATGGTGACTATGATAATGGTGTTGGTGACGGACAGGGTGATGAAAGGAAAAAGAGTACCAAAGGTAAAAAGATACATATTGAATAGCGTTACGGCCCAGCTTAGATCTGGGGGCAGAGACCGTAGCATGAGGCCATTGGGTGGATCAGGCATTTTATACATGTGAAATTCCTGACTCTGGACAATGCACACGAATATGAACGTACCAAATGTGACCTTTTTAGCTTTCGAGGTCGTACAAATGGCCGTCGCTTTCATCGGGAGAGTAACCGCGATGACACGGTCTATGCTCATCTCGGCGAGGAAGAGGCCAGAGCTTATGGCGAAGGTGCTTGCACAATACCAAATGAAGCTGAAAGTATAGAGGTACAACAAGTGCTTACAGAGACACTTTCAATTCGGCGTGAAAGGATGATTTAAAAAACAAGCTGCCGGACAATGGCAAGAAGATACTAGTGAGAATATTGCCCACCTGATAAAAGGAACGCTGCCTAATAGTTCATCACCAGCGAAATTGTGTACGAGAAATGCCCAACGTGTGGCGATCACAAGAAGAAATCCGGTGTCGACCACTGCCAGGGCAGCCATGTAAATACAGGTACTGATGCGACGGTTGTCCTTCTTGAGGGTGACCAGAAGTGACATGATGTTCCCGGGGACGCCGAAAAGAAAGGTGAACACAAACCACCACTTGTTAATGTACGATGCCACTGTGAGCATCCATGAATGGAGACCGTCGTCTGCTGTCGTGGCTACAACTCCAGAGGCATTTTCGGAGAGAAACATTTCCGCAGATGACATTTCGTCGATTTCCTGTACGTAGCAAAACGTTCGCGGTCACATCCACCTCTCCGTTGATAGACTGATATAATTGGATCGTGTAGGCAAACATGAAAAAAAGATGCATTGTCAGGGACGAACGACATCAACATTCGGGAAAACGAATCAACAGAGAGTGTCAGAAAAAGATGTGTTTGTATGTACATGTACAATAAGTATCGCGTCAAGCTGCTTTACGGTAGCAAACTGTCCATACCAAGCCTTCACAAATATGAATGGGAAACCATAATCTGCAAGTTTTGTCGTCGGGCAGGCTAGGTGATGTCTGTGACGTCAACATGGAAGAGGCGGCTCCCTGCATCTATACGAGCTTAGGGATCCTGCCTGATAGAAGTATAGACCTTTCCAACAAAGATGGTCGGCCTAAACAGTTCTCACCATAATGACGTCAGAAGCTTATGACCATTCAATGGCCGCTGCCAGGCTGAGCTGCAATCAAGCAGGCGATACACAAAAGTTTGTAATCGCCCAAAGTTTCTTGTAAGCCGCTGAGCAATAGGGAGTTTTCGCAAAGCCCCGAAACGCCAACGCGAGCGCCAAACCCATTGTTCGATGCCACCAGAACACCGAACAAAAGGACAGACTTCGTGTTGGCGTTTCGGGGCTTTGCGAAAACTCTACATTATTGGCCCCTGGTAGCTGAAATAAGTGATCATAGATGTACCAACTTCCGTCTATATAGTTCGCCACTGTCCCGTTAGCTTCGAGGGTTGCTTTTAATGTCAAATCCTATCGAACAACAGGTGAATCCTCGCTAAACGTTTAGTTTTAGTAAGCTAGGGAGGTTTTTGGACTGTCATGATAAAATACGATAACTCTTCTTTTATTTCCCTCTGCGCCTTGGTACTCAATGCAGCCTCTGCCGAAGTCATCACGTTTATGAACTGCCGCCGTCTATACGATTGATAGAAAAAAATGGGCGAAAAACCCGCAAATTGATACATTATTACCGGTAAAAGTGTCATATTCGGTCAACTGCATGAGCATACTTATCGATTTTTGGAGTAATCTGAGTACAGTTCGTTT
>NMRB01000135.1:607875-623040 GCA_002633025.1 Notospermus geniculatus
CCGGTGTAGCGTTTTTTTCTGCTGCTCCGTGAAATTTTGCTGCTCGGAATCGGTAAACGTTCTTCCGCGCGTTTTTAATGGTTTATAACCCAATTTTTTGGTACTGAACATTTCGTATGTACACACTCTTTTTAAATGTAGTTTTAGAAAGCGAACAAAACAAGTGAATTATATTTTTTTGCACATTTGCTAAATCTGCCGATCGAAGCGGTGAACGGTAGGGAAAAATACGGTGGCCGAGTGTTGTGACGTTGATGTGTTTACTCGAACGCAGGTCCGAAACGACTCTGTATCGTTTTAAAGCGCGTCATTGTGTTCCGTATTTGACTAAATATTTATTGCTATTAATATTTTTTGTTTCCTGTGTAGGTGTTGGTGCATTTTGGTGTTAAATAGGCCTATTTTGCCGTCGTTTCGTCAACAATGAAAAAAGCGATGGCGCTGCAAATCACTCAGGCGGCCGTGCTTTCATTTACGTCGGCGGTACTGATACAAATACGCTGACCCAGATAACTGCATCATTCGTAACACGGCGATGTGGTGATGCGGTAAGGTTGCTCTTCATTCCCGTGTGTATGGGCTGACATTTGGTCACTTACGCAGGCCAAAGCTTTCATGGCTTCATGTTATTATGCCGGTTGAGCTAGCTAGTCGCCTTCCCTTAGGCCCTAGGCCATATCAGCTGCGCCGCCAAGGTTATATATATCTTGGAGGAATTAGAGAGAATGTGGTGGTGACTCAGGAGGGCCTATTTGTCATAGAACGAATACTAGTAAATGTATGCTTGGAGGAATTTGTATCTCTATGAAGCCTATGTCATGAAAGAGTGTAGGTGGCCTAATCTTTGAAAACCTTCTGCTGTACATTGTTGGCACTTCAATATCAATCACTTTAGAACTCGAAACAATGGAATCTGTTCAGCTGATCACACCAGCAGCAGTTTAGCCGTTTTTTCTTGCTGCCGCGTGAAATTTTGCTGCTCATGCATTTGGGACCCTCGTATACCCCTAGACCCACCTGAATATATCTGTGCGACTTGTTTTCATGAGGAAACACTTGTCACTTTAGTTACAACCCTTCACTGATTTGAAAACCTTTTTCTGAACAAGTTATTACCCAGGCAGCAGATTTTCACGCCTACGAAAGAAGCCATTTTATATTGCTGCCCCGTGAAAATCTGCTGCCGGCCACTTTGGGACACCGCATAGGCCCACATTAGGTTAATACATGTATTTGATAACTTCCTGATGTACATTGTTTCCCCTTCAATATCAATCACTTCAGAACTCGAAACAATGGAATCTGTTCAACTGATCACCACAGCAGCAGTTTTTCTCGACCTAGCCGTTTCTTCTTGCTGCCGCGTGAAATTTTGCTGCTCATGCATTTGGGACCTCGTATAGCCCTAGACCCTCCTCCTGAATATGTCTGTGCCCCTTTTTTTCATGAGGAAACACTTGTCACTTTAGTTACAACCCTTCACTGATTTGAAACCCTGTTTCCGAACAGGTTATTACCCAGGCAGCAGATTTTCACGCGTACAAAAGAAGCCGTTTTATATTGCTGCCCCGTGAAATTCTGCTGCTGGCCACTTTGGGACACCTCATAGGCCCACATTAGGTTAATATTTGATAATTTCTTACTGTACATTCTTGGCACTTCAATATCAATCACTTCAGAACTCGAAACAATTGAATCTGTTCAACTGATCACTCCAGCAGCAGTCTTTCACGACCTAGCCGTTTTTTCTTGCTGCCGCGTGAAACTTTGCTGCTCATGCATTTGGGGACCCTTATTTAGGCCTAGGCTCACCTGAATATGTCTTGAAATTCTGCTGCTTGCCACTTTTGGTCACCTCATAGGCCTATATCAGGCTACTCTTTGATAATTTAATGCAGTAAAATGTTGGCACTTCAATATCAATAGCTTCAGAAATCGAAAAATTGGAATCTGTACAACTGATCACTTGAGCAGCAGTTTTTCGCGACCTGGCCGTTTTTTCGGTTGAGATATCCTGGAGGGAATACGTTGTACGTACATGGGTAGAGACAGCCTTGAGGGAAGATGTTATGTACATGGCTGGAGACCTCATGGAGGGAAGGTGTTATGCATGGGTGGATATGTCCTGGATGGGAGACGCCCTAGAAGGTGGGTATTTCTGGAGCAAAGAATACGTTATACATGGGTGGAGATGTCGTGGGGGAAACGAAACTGGCACATGGGTGAAGATATCCTGGAGGGGGCATGTCCAACAAGGTACAGACGTCCTGGATGGGAGACGTTATTCTTGGATATACATGTACTGTAGATGTCCTGGAGAGATGTCCTACATGGGCGGAGACGTCCTTGAGGGTGAGACGTCCTAGAAGGTGGCGGTGCACTGGAGGGAAGACGTTATACGTATGTGGGGGGAGGGAGACGTCCTCGATAGAAGACGTTATAGTGGAGACGTCCCGGAGGGAAGACAATATACGTGGTTGGCGATGTCGTGGAGGGGAGACGTTATACATGGTGGAGGCGTCCTGGAGGGAAGACAATATACATGTTTTAGGAGATGTCATTGTTGACGACAATATACATTACATGTTTTAGGAGATGTCCTGGAGGGGAAACGTCCTAGAAGGTGGAGACGTCCTCGAAGTAAAACGTTATACATGGGTGGAGTCGTCCTGGAGGGAAGATAATACATGTATATATATTGGAGATGTCCTGGATGGGAGACGTTTGGGAGGGAAGACATTATACATGGTTGGAGACGTCATGGAGAGGAGACGTCCTAGAAGGTGGGGATTTTAACGGATACCAACAAGCCATTGTATTTTTCAGCTCTGTGAAATGCTGCTGCTCGCCACTTGATGACAACTTATTGGCCTATAATCGCCTACTAGTAATTTCCTGTTCAATTGTTGATGACACTTCAATATCAATCACTTTATAGGCCTAACTGCTGATCACCCGAGCAGCAGTTTTTCATGACGTGTCCGTTTTTTCTTCCTGCCAGGTGAAATTCTGCTGCGCATACATTTAATATCAATCACTTCACAATGTATAGCACGAAATTATCAAATAACCTAATGTGGGCCTATGCGGTGTCCCAAAGTGGCCAGCAGCAGATTTTCACGGGGCAGCAATTTAAAACGGCTTCTTTTGTACTCGTGAAAATCTGCTGCCTGCGTAATAACTTGTTCAGAAACAGGGTTTCAAACAAGAGAAGGGTTGCAACTAAAGTTACAACTGTATCTTGATGAAAACAAGTCGCACAGACATATTCAGGTGGTCCTAGGCGTATACGAGGGTCCCAAATGCATGAGCACCAAAATTCCACGCGGCAGCCAGAAAAAACGGCTAGGTCGTGAAAAACTGCTGCTCTGGTGATCAGTTGAACAGACTCCATTGTTTCGAGTTCTGAAGTGATTGATATTGAAGGGGAAACAATGTACAGCAGGAAGTTATCAAATATTAACCTAATGTGAGCCTATGAGGTGTCCCAAAGTGGCCAGCAGCACATTTTCACGGGGCAGCAAAACGGCTAATTTTGTACTCGTGAAAATCTGCTGCCTGGGTAATAACTTGTTCAGAAACAGGGTTTCAAATAACCGAAGGCTTGTAACTAAAGTGACAAGTGTATCCTGATGAAAACAAGTCACACGGACATTTTCAGGTGCGCCTAGGCCAATACGAGGGTCCCAAATGCATGAGCAGCAATATTTCACGCGGCAGCAAGAAAAAACGACTAGGTCATGAAAAACTGCTGCTTGGGCGATCTGTTGTGCCAAGAATGTAGAGCACGAAGTTATCAAATATTAACCTAATGTGGGCCTATGCGGTGTCCCAAAGTAGCCTGCAGCAGATTTTCACGGGGCAGCAATACAAAACGGCTTCTTTAGTACGCGTGAAAATCTGCTGCCTGGATAATAACCTGTTCCAAAACAGGGTTTTAAATCAGTGAAGGGTTGACCAGTGTATCCTCATGAAAACAAGTCGCACGGACTATATTCAGGTGCGCCTACGCCTATGCGAGGGTCCCAAATGCATGAGCAGCAATATTTCACGCAGCAGCAAGAAAAAACGGCTAGGTCGTGAAAAACTGCTGCTGGGGTGATCAGTTGAACAGATTCCATTGTTTTGAGTTCTGAAGTGAAGTGCCAAGAATGTACAGCATGAAATTATCAAATATTAACCATTGAATGGGGCCTATGCGGTGTCCCATAGTGGCCAGCAGCAGATTTTCACGGGGCTGCAATATAAAATGGCTTCATTTGTCTCGTGAAAATCTGCTGCCTGGGTAATAACTTGTTCAGAAACAGGGTTTCAAATAAGATAAGGGTTGCAACTAAAGTGACAAGTGTATCCTGATGAAAACAAGTCGGACAGACATATTCAGGTGGTCCTAATCCTATACGAGGGTCCCAAATGCATGAGCAGTGAAATTTCACGCGGCAGCCAGAAAAAACGGCTAGGTCGTNTTAACTGGTAACCTTACAAATACATCACTTCTCTCACCATTATAAAGGATATCTTCTGTGTTTACTATGTCACAGTGTATAAAGAAATACTCGAAAGGTTTAAAGTTAATCGGGGCATCTCCTATTAGAACTCCTTTTGTTCTATCTTTTGCAGTCGGCCCGACATATCTATTATAAAACCCTAATAATTTTTTAGAATGTTCATCTATAAGAATTTTATAATCACCAACAGTTTTCCCTCTAGCTATACTAAATGTAATTTGTATTTTTGCATCATAAGGTCGTAAATCAAATAAAATCCTATTTCTATCTATACCCTTTATTTGTAATTGGTTTTTAAATTCCTTGTTGAATATAGGCAATGTATAAAATCCATCTGGCATAATAATATGTTTTCCACGACGATCTTCATAAATAACGAATCTATTATTATTTCTTGCACTTGAAATATTGTAAAATGTGCAAGGTATTCCTGTATAGATAAGTCTGATACTTTCTACATTTTCTACTTCCTCATCTAATTGAATTGTTAAATCATTTGCCTCTTGATCAGGGTAATCTTTTGAATCTATCATTAGTATTCTTTCCATTTATATGACTGTAAATCTATGAAATTAGTACCTGGGAATAATAGGGAAATGAAGCGAATTGGCACAAAAAACTACCAAGCGCAACTTATTTTGCATGAGTGAAATGTTGTTCCAATGTCTAAATTTCAAGTGAATAAAAGGCCTATGGAAATGGGACGAATCTTCCATATATCCAGATCCACTCAATTCCCTATTACTAACGTAACTCACTTCCTGGACGACAGGTGGCGCTGATCATGGTCCGGGCTGACGGTTGAGGGTGGTGACCATGGTAACCACCTGAGAAGTCACTCAGGAAATAAATTTAGCAGACAAGAAACTTGTGATAAAACACATTTAATCAAAAGGAACTTGTTTTAAGGATCAAATATTTTTTTCCTCCGAAATTAGAAAAACTTCATTTTATTTGAGCATACTTTTGCCGAATCAGAACGCGACTTCCATTTTGTGCAGCTGATCAGCGCCGCCTGTCGTCCAGGAAGTGAGTTACGTTGAGGCGATCATGTAAAAAGAGATGCAAAATTTCATCAAAACATGCCAATTTCTGTATGAAAAGATCTTGGTATGTAATTTATTGCGGTGCATATAATAAATGAAATATTCATGGCCGTGCAGAACCCAAATTGGGCTGTTTACACTGAAGAATTGGTTGATTTTGAAGGATGAATCGAGATGCAGTTTACATATCCCAATGCATTGGCTTTCATACCTTTCGGGACTTCGTCCCTCTCTCTGGTGTTGTCAGTAAACTGGGGCTTTCACACCCTTCCTTCCAGCCCCCCAATAACCAATGCTTCAGTGGCCTGTGTAGTCACATAAATGAAAGCGAGAGGAAACAGTAAGTAAAACAACTAAAAGTTGCTCCAATACAGAGATATCCACAAAATAGCGTTGTTTTTCTTTCACATTTTCCTCTTTTTCTCACATTTTGAAAGCCTCTATGAACCTTACTATGCAAAATATTGTCAAATAAGTTAAATATCTGGATAGAGTATGTCAAATAAATCATTTTTTGAAAAATTTTGAATTTTGCACTCATTGACCTTTGACCCTTAATTAGTGACCTTATTAGGCATTTTTGGGCTCGGCAAACAACAGATTCGTGTTCAGCGTGAAAAACTACCCCAGAAAAAGTGGTTTGCCTGCTTTTCCTCAAAAATGCTTCTAGAATTCACTTTTCCCAGAAATACAACCAGTCTACTATGTAGTAAAGGAAAATGGTATATTTCTAGGCGAGCCGATGTCGGCAGATGGGAGCTATCCGCACACAAACACCACCATCGCATTCCTTAAATTATAGTAGGATGTTTCATATATGGCAAATCGTCTCTCGTTTTCTGCAATTTCCCTCACAAAGTACTGCATTCACGGATGAATTTCATGCAGAATGACGCGGCTAGTTGGTGAACCTCCGCGTCGAGTGGGTATCGCGATCTCCCAGGGTGGTGAAGCCGGATTCGAATGCGTTGGTCGCGCGATTAAACTCGCGTGTTCTTTGACGCGCGACGTAGGGGTGGCTTTGTCTACTAAAAAATCCATTAAAGGTTTTTTGGGGCGTTGGACGTGCGATGTTTTTCGTCGTTACGTTTCGCTCCGCGTCTTTGGTGTGGCCCGTTCTGCATACTTCAGACGCCACGTTCTGCGTCGGACCACAGGCCCCTGAAGCCTAGTCAGCGGGATTATCGGGTTAGTTAGCGGGATTAGACAGGATTAGCACCTTTCCGACTCCGACTCCGACTTCAACTACGAGAACGAATTGCAGTCCGCTGTGGACATCCTTGATTAAAACGAGTTGGTAGACGTTTTCAATTCATCAAACACCATATATTGAAGGCAGAAAAATTTGGCATTATAAATCGGAAATACGGATAAATTATGAATATTGAACTGGTAATCCTAGTCGTTACGACTTGAAATACGACTATGATATTTGCGATTTAGGCATTTTACGATTTGCAAAGGTCTATCAAATCGTTTTTATCTAGGATGACGACAGCGGACTGCAATTCGTTCTCGTAGTTGTAGTCGGAGTCGGAGTCGGAAAGGTGCTAATCCTGTCTAATATCGGGTTAAACCATTGTAAACAATGGGTAAGAGACTAATAGGACAAGGTAGGCAAGCACCGGACGAGATTTGAACCGAGAGACAGCTCCACTTCGGAGCCCTTGTACGACCAGAAAATGCCGAGAAACTGAATATTTTTTGCTCACCACATCGTCCATCATTTGCATATTAACAACACAGGCGGCATCGTTTGTGAGCGGAGAAAGCGAATAATTTAGAAATCCATCCGTCCACTCTGCTGCTGGTGCCTTCAATTGTTTGGAGTTCTGAAGTGATTGATATTGAAGTGCCAAGATTGTGGAGCAGGAAATTATCATCAAATGTAACCTATGTGGGCCTATAAGGTGTCAGAATGTGGCCAGCAGCAAAATTTCACGGCGCGACAATAAAAACGGCTTCTTTTGT
The DNA here is from genome assembly GCA_002633025.1 of Notospermus geniculatus. Lineage (NCBI taxonomy): Eukaryota > Metazoa > Nemertea > Pilidiophora > Heteronemertea > Lineidae > Notospermus > Notospermus geniculatus. The sequence continues at coordinate 615,401 of NMRB01000135.1, forward strand.
ACGCGTTAAAATCTGCTGCCTGGGTATTAACTTGTTCAGAAACAGGGTTTCAAATTGCTGAAGGGTTATAACTTAAGTGACAAGTGTTTCCTCATGAAAACAAGTCGCACGGACATATCCCGTGGACCTAGGCCTATAAGAGGGTCCCAAATGAATGAGCAGCAAAATTTCACGCGGGCAGCGAGAAAAAACGGCTAGGTCGTGAAAAAGTGCTGCTGGGGCCCGGTGTGGTCAGTTGAACAGATTCCATTGTTTGGACTTCTGAATTGATTGATATTGAAATGCCAAGATTGTGGAGCAGGAAATTATCAAATATCGATATAACCTAATGTGGGCCTATGAGGTGTCCCAAAGTGGCCAGCAGCAGAATTTCACGGTGCAGCAATATAAAACAGCTTCTTTTGTTGGCGTGACAATCTGCTGCCTGTGTTTTGACTTGTTCAGAAAAAGGGTTTCAAATCAGTGAAGGATTGTCACTACAGTGGCAAGTGTTTCCTCATGAAAACAAGCCGCACGGACGTATTCAGGTGGGCCTAGGCCTATACGAGGGTCCTAAATGCACGAGCAGCAAAATTTCACGCGGCAGCAAGAAAAAACGGCTAGGTCGTGAAAAACTGCTGCTGGGGTGGTTAGTTGAACAGATTCCATTGTTTGGGGTTCTGAAGTGATTGATATTGAAGTGCCAAGATTGTGGAGTAGGAAATTATCAAATGTAACCTACTGTGGGCCTATGAGGTGTCCGAAAGTGGCCAGCAGCAAAATTTTACGGGGCAACAATATAAAACGGCTTCTTTTGTACGCGTGAAAATCTGCTGCCTGGGTATTAACTTGGTCAGAAACAGGGTTTCAAATTGTGCTGAAGGGTTATAACTTAAGTGACAAGTGTTTCCTCATGAAAACAAGTCGCACGGACATATCCAGGTGGACCTAAGCCTATAAGGCCTAAAGAGGGTCCCAAATGAATGAGCAGCAAAATTTCACGCAGCAGCGAGAAAAAACGGCTAGGTCGTGAAAAACTGCTGCTGGGGTGGTCAGCCGGGGTGGTCAGTTGAACACAGATTCCATTGTTTGGAGTTCTGAAGTGGTTGATATTGAAGTGCCAAGATTGTGGAACAGGAAATTATCAAATGTAACCTAATGTGGGCCTATGAAGTGTGTCCGAAAGTGGCCAGCAGCAAAATTTCACGGGCCAGCAATATAAAACAGCTTCTTTTGTAGGCGTGAAAAGCTGCTGCCTGTGTTTTGACTTGTTGAGAAATAGGGTTTCAAATCAGTGAAGGGTTGTAACTAGAGTGGCCAAGTGTTTCCTCATGAAAACAAGCCGCACAGGCATATTCTGGTGGGCCTAGGCCTATAAGAGGGTCCCAAATGCATGAGCTGGAGCAGCAAAATTTCACGCCACAGCAAGAAAAAACGGTCAGGTCGTGAAAAACTGCTGCTGCGGTGGACAGTTGAACAGATTCCATTGTTTGGAGTTCTGAAGTGATTGATATTGAAGTGCCAAGATTGTGGAGCAGGAAATTATCATATGTATTCGTTCTATGACATAGGCCCTACTGAGTCTAGTCACCACCACATTCTATCTAATTCCTCCAATAAATAACCTTGGCGGCGCAGCTGATATGGCCTAGGGCCTAAGAAGGGAAGGCGACTCGCTAGCTCAGCCGGCATAATAACATGAAGCCATGAAAGCTTTGGCCTGCGTAAGTGACCAAATGTCAGCCCATACACACAGGAATGAAGAGCAACGTTACCGCATCACCACATCGCCGTGTTATGAATGATGCAGTTATCTGGGTCAGCGTATTTGTATCAGTACTGCCGACGTAAATGAAATCACTGCCGCCTGAGTGATTTGCAGCGCCATCGCTTTTTTCATTGTTGACGATACGGCAGCAAAATAGGCCTATTTAACACCAAAATGCACCAACACCTAGACAGGAAACAAAAAATATTAATAGCAATAAATATTTAGTCAAATACGGAGCAAATGACGCGCTTTAAAACAATACAGAGTAGTTGGGGACCTGCGTTCGAGTAAACACATCAACGTCACAACACTCGGCCACCGTATTTTTCCCTACCGTTCACCGCTTCGATCGGCAGATTCATTGTTACAACAGGGCTAGTACTGTACAGTGGGACCATGGGACAAGCTGGTAGTGCGTAATAAAAACACCCGGTAACATGTAAATGTGGGCTGTAAAGATATAATTTGGTGTAGGTTATTCAGAATTGGCTCCTTTTGATCGGAATATAGTAGTCTAAAGCATACTAGGCCCGTTTTATTTTAGCCTGATATTTACCATTCCCGGCAGGGGTGTAAGGATACTGGTTTCAGGGCTGTGAAATGGCGGCGATTTGGTATGATATTTACATTGTCCGAGAAAATTGCCAATAAAAAGAGTTAGAATCATTGGAATTTAATGAAACTGAAATATAATATTTTCAACAAATGTCACTTGAGCCTGTGAAAATTTCAATTGGCTCCTATGTGTAGTTTTTGAATTATTCGGCAAAATGTATGTACAGTCGATGTACAGGACGTGTACAGAAAATTTAATTGTGGACCTAGCCCAACAGAAGGCGCTCCTACGCTCGCACCAATCTGTTACGCCGTGCTCACAGGATTGTGGGAAATCAAGATGGCGCCGGGTGATTGACAGCGAACTACTTGGCTTGGCTGATCATGTGATCTCTCGATCCCTGCAGTTACGAGGATCAAATACCTACAAATCTCGCTTATTATGATAGTTGTTACTTCCCATACAATTATTCACAAAAAATCTGAAAATATACATGTATTTGCATTAAACAAAGCTACAAACTTGGATTTATTTTATCAACCAAGATTCCTACGCTGTGATGAGGTCGCGGACGTACACGTCGGCCAAATCTGGCCGATGTGATGCGTTCCACGGCTACAAAGGTCTGTGCAAAAGCAGTCTCACGCAAGCAGTCTCGCGCAGCCTATGTGTACACAATGTCGGCAGATTTAGCAAATGTGGAAAAAAAATAAAATTCACTTGTTTTGTTCGCTTTCTAAAACTACATTTAAAAAGAGTGTGTACATACGAAATGTTCAGTACCAAAAAATTGGGTTATAAACCATTAAAAACGCGCGGAAGAACGTTTACCGATTCCGAGCAGCAAAATTTCACGGAGCAGCAGAAAAAAAACGCTACACCGGTACCTTTAGATACATGGAAATAGTAGGTGAAGTTATATAACACCCTATAAACGTTTTTTTGACGCGGAGTGTACACCAGGATCCTCTGCCAAGGCACTGGCTGCTCCATGTACAATACCGTTACAAATGACCGGTTCTCGTGAAATGAAACAAGAAGCATTTTTTCCCCGTTGATCTGATTGGTGGGAAAAAGGGCATTCGATGACGTAATCTCTAGTTATAAACTTTGTTTACCTATGAACAAGTATATCCACAAAGTAAGGCACAACAATCTAGTGTGGAAAAGTGCCAGCCTGAAGAAGACCCCGGTTGGGGTCGAAAATCTGCTTAAACTTTGGAGTTCGTTTACCTACGAACATGATGAAAAGGAGGTCAAAATCGTCGGAGTGTAAAATTTTGATTCGGGAGGCCCCCTCCCCCCCCCGCTCGGATATAGCATAGGATTATACCATTAAACGAATTGGTCGTGCCTGACAAAGTGTTTGAATACATCATGAACGATCGCGGCCATCTTGGATATATTGGTGCTAATTACATATACGGAATGGGTTGTCGGGGTAAGGCCTGCCACCAATGAGGTCACGGGTTCGATCCCCTGGTATTCTGGCAGGGAAAGAGGGCGATCTCTCCTCGACATCGTAGGTTTTCTCCGGGGACTCCGATTTCCTCCTACATATCATTAATATCGCCATCAAACAATATTGTTTGATGAGTAGCTATAATTTAAAATAGGTTCTTTAAGTGACATTTTAGATAGGTGGAACTAAAATTTTAGATAGGTCAAACTACTTAAAAAAAATGTACGGAATATAGTAACAGGCGCGGATCCAGGATTTTGGGCAGAGGGGGGTCAGGGCCGCCGAGGGCGGTCGTTTCAGGCGGGCGGCGAAGATACCCGGCCCGACGGGGGGTCTGGGGGGCCTCCCCCAGAAAACTTTGAAATCTAGAAGGCCGTAGACGCGATTTCCTAGCATCTCAGTATCAAAACAGAAGCTTTATTCTTGCATTTTTTGCTTATTGTCGGAAATTATTGAAAAAAAAACAATTGGTAGTGGCGAGCAGGGGGGGGGGGTCACGACCCCCAAAACCCCCCTCTGGATCCGCGCCTGAGTAATCTCTGAATGCATTATTACACGACTGCCATAGCTTCACTCTCTTGGATACCATTTAGCACGCGGTCAACCCCAGATTGAGGCCTGTCTACAAATTCACTAAAATTACATAAAATTACATAGATTACATAAGTTTACAGTAATTTCAAATGGGGCCGAGAAAACGGATGTCAGGGTGATCTCGCGGCAGCACAGAACAGAGGGTATTTTTGGATCACTTTTCGACCGTGCGCAACAAATCAGTTGTCGATTTGGTGAGGCGTGACTGCAGTTGCGTCTCACCTGCGACGGTCGGTATTATTCGCCGATCAAAAAGATTTGGAATCGCAAGAGTTGAACGTGTTCAAGTTCTGTGTATCCATTGCATTTTTTTAACCTGAGCATGATTTCTTCACTTGATGGGTCTGTTCCATCGTGCCGCAGGCAATCATGGGTGCGACCTGATATCAGCGTTTCAGTCTCGTATCACATGTATCACACGATCGTAAACTTTAACTGAAACGAAATGCTCTCGTATGCCTGGAGCCGTCCTTGGAGAGCGTTTAATATGAAACAATGCACCATCAGTGGGGTTGAATAGGTAATGAGTCAAAACCCGATCGTTGACAGTCGGGTAAAAGGTCGCAATTTTCTCTGTAAATGTTTTTTTCCCAGAGCCCTTTTTTACGAGACCGTCCTTAGGGTGAAAAATACGTGTAATTCCGACAGCAATAAGCCTCGGAACACAAAATCAGGAACAACATATTGAAAAACGAACTGATAGGTGTGTTTCCGTTGGATGGAAATAAAAAACATGTAACCCAAGTAAATAGAACTCACACCACCTGTGTTTTCTTTGTAGAAAGACGTCTTGTACTCTATTCCAAAGTAGCTAGGCTACCTTTGTAACTATAAACAACAACATTGTATCTATTTGATCGGTTTTATTGCCGACTTCATAACTTTGAATTCTCCTTACCACGTGCGTTCTGATGACGTCATCACACACTGCCATGTCGAACTGCCGCGTAATGCGGGTGATACACTAACTTTGTGACGAGTTTACGATCTGTTTGCGATAGTTTACGACGGCAGTGACATGACGTTGAAGCTGATCCAGCCTGATTCCCGTCGCCCTCGCTGCGAGATTTCGCGATATTTGGAAAGGCTCTCTCCTTCGCAGCAGAGGAGAATCCCACCTTGTAAGTTGCGCAGGTGCGCGATGACTGGAACGAGAGTGGAGTGGAGCCAGTGACCAAAAAATACATAAAAAACGGAATGGCTGCTGTTACGACGTCAGAAGATGAGGTCAGACGGCGTAGAATCACGCGATTTCATTCTGGACGTGGACTGGCCGAATCGCCTGAAACAGAGCACACTTTACGACGTCAATCATGTTTGATCTCATCGAAAAATCGTCGTAAACAGAAATCAGTGTCGCGAAAGAGTCGCAAACGAATCTTGAACGCAAAGCTGATTAACCGGTCGCCGTAAATTTTTCATAAACCCTTCGTAAACTAGTCGCATATTAATCGTAAAATCGTCTTAAAGTCGGTGGATCACGCGCATAAAGTGGAGTATCCAAAAAATCGGTCGGGTGACAAACGCGGAAGGCGGAACGCCGGATTACGGACGGCAGACGGCGGATGGCGGATCTCGGAAGGCGGAATATGTGGTTGTGTATGGGCAGTTATATCCGCAAAACAGATATTGGCAAAACAGAGACGTAAGTTACAAAATCAGTGACGTGCTTTTAGAAAACAGACATGACATAGTTGTTCTGTCACAAAACAAAGATGTTCTTTAACAAAACAGAGACGTTTAGCTGTGATTTGGAGTCATTCACAAAGGAGACGTTGGGTGGCGCTCGTGGCAGTTAAAGGTGAACTAGCCGTTATTTACCTCCTGTCCAGACAAATTATAATGAGGTCGAATTTGATTGGATGTTGGTGCATGGTGATGTCCCATCATGCCTCGGCATGAATTAAGATGAAAGGGGGCGCTGCGATCGCTTTCATGAAACTCGTTTTTTTCTATAGTGCAGCCCTATGGGTTAATTTTGTAAAAATTCCTTCGCATTGGATTACTCCTGGGATGTGTCTATAAAACGCCTGGCTCAAAACTAAAATAATAGGTGGCGTTGCTGAGATATTAATATATTTACGTTTTTGGTCATAAGTTCTGAATGGGTTAACATATTGACGTAATTCTAGTACGTTCATCATTTACACATGTCAAAAAAGTCGGTCACGTGACCCAGTTATGTTTATCTCCGCTTGGTTAGGATAGCGCCACTAGTTGCAGGAAGGAAGGCCCAGGAAGTCCAAGCATTCTAATTTGCTGAAAAAGATGAGGAAGGGGTTAAATGCGGAAAATTGCATTATGGATGCAGAGACATGTGTAAACAAGAAAAGGACATCGGAGCGATGTCAATGGTTTCCGATGAGAAGTTTACTACTCTAGAGCTAGTTATCTGTGACCTTGACCTCTGACCTTGAGAACTATTGCGTAACTGGAACAGGGATCCTTGATGAAACCAATAGGGGATGGTTAATGCAGGCTTCTACCGGGTAATTAGTTTTCCCCTGAAATTCTGAGTAGATTTGCATTTTAGAACTGTCTGACCATGACCTTGACCTCTGACCTTAAAGGTCATTGTGTAATCCGAAATGTCATCCTTGTTAACGTAGCTGTATAGGTGAAGCTTTTAGGCTTCTACCATCACCAGGTTCTGACCTATCGTATGTTATATGTGACAGCTGACTGTGACCTTGACCTCTGACCTTGAGAATTATTGTGTAAGTGGAACTGGCAGCCTTGATTAAACTTATAGGAGATGGTTAATTCGGGCTTCTAATTAGTTTTCTCCTGAAATTCTGAGCAGATTTGCACTTTAGAACTGTTTGACCTTGACCTTGACCTCTGACCTTCAAGGTCATTGCGTAATCCGAAAGCACATCCTTGATAACCTTGGTGCAGATGAAGGTTTTAGGCTTCCACCATCACCAAGTTCTATTTGTGATGGTTGGCTGTGACCTTGACCTCTGACCTTGAGAAGTATTGCATAACTGGAACAAGATCCCTGATTAAACCTATCGGGGATGGTTAATTCAGGCTTCTAATTCGTTTTTTCCTGAAATTCCGAGGAGATTTGCGCTTCAGAACAGTTTGACCTTGACCTTGACCTCTGACCTTCAAGGTCATTGCGTAATCTGAAAGCTCATCCTTGATAACCTAGGTGTAGGTGAAGGTTTTAGGTTTCTACCATCACCAGATTCTGACTTATGTCATGTTATCAAATTTGAATATCAAATCTCATCATGATATCAGCAAATATCATGCGACCGAGCTGGTGCAAA
>NMRB01000136.1:0-27466 GCA_002633025.1 Notospermus geniculatus
AATGCTTTCATAATGCTCAAGTCAAGGGGCTGCAGAAGGCTGGTACATTTGCCAGGGATAAAGTCCAGGTGGCCGCCGGCTTCTTCCACGCTTTGCCGAAATTCCCGATTCCTATGAGGCGGATATTGGTCTACGATTAACAGGAATGGATCTTCGTTGACGAATGGAACCAACACCTCCCGAAACCAGTCCATCAAGGTTTCCGTTCGTACCCAGCCTCTCTGGTTGGTGGTAACCTGTAAAAAAATCAGATTCAGTTTACTCCAGGATGAAATTCCATGCATTTCATGACGAGAAATTGTACATCACGTGAATTGACTGCAAGGGGATTATCGCGTACAGAACTGTCCAAAAAATTATAGAGCTATGGCGATGTCATTGCGAATGTCCGCATTTTCTACTCGTCCAGACGCTTCACTGTTGCAATGACTGCTGATGAAAGTTTTCAAATGAGGCCTTTTGATGCCGAGTTTTGATGATGTCAGAAGTGGTCTTGTAAGGCACGGGGAAGAAATGCGTCATTAAAGTGGAGGGAACCCTACGCCAAGTAGGCTTGGATGTTGTTGTTCGGCAAGTGTTCAGGTAATTCTTTTCAAATTTTGAAATGTAACTTGTGCAATCAACGAACGTGACACACCGTGACTTCAGGTTTGGCTGCATTATGGGACACCTGACAAAAATGACACCTACCCTCACGTTTTCTGGCGCGCGTCCCCGTAACTCCTCAACCACATCAGCCGCTTGGTTTCTGAAGAGGATCTCCGCCGGCGCTTTCCTGCCATCTGCTGTAATGGTAAGAGCGACAGTACACCCCAGTTTCTTGTTTCCACGGCTTGAACGGACATCAATTTTCCTGGCCCCTTTCTCATTGTACGTATAGAGCGGCATGCTGTCGTACAGAACGAACGTTTGGTTCATGTTGATCACTTGGTTCAGTTCGTTTTCTCTGATGGTTTGATGAACTTGTAGCGGTTCTCTAATTTGGGCAAACTAGAGAAACCTGAACCGTAGATCTTGTCTACCTAAGACCATGGCGATATCTTAGGCGACAGCAACCATGAAAGAAATGACTAGAAATAACAAGGATTTCTAAGTATATAAGTGTATATTAAATATCAAAATCAAATAAATATTAACATTTGCCTACCTTGAGTTCCCTTGAGGGAGTTGAAAAAGTGATTGCCCCCAACAAACAACAGATGATTTCTCAGGAAGGTCCTCTTTCTAGCCACGTCGAGTGGTCTCCCAGTTAATGTTTCAACGTTGTCAACTACGTCCTCTTAAATACTTTTCCCCCTTGACAACTCACTCTAGGCAACCAAGAGGAATCACCAAGTAGATGTGTTGATAAATAAACAAACGAACGCTAATTCCCCCGAAATGAACTCACACCCCGGGATGAACTTCTAACGTTCCCGGGATAAACTCTTAACCCCAGCACCAAGCTATTACAATAGATTCAGTAATTATCATTACTAAAGTTGAAGCCATTCAACCAACTTCAAAGCAAATCCGTAGCAAACCGAGTTCAACACAGTTCATCTGGAACGGAGCTAACAAATTCCCACGGAAAGGCAACCTTCCTAAAGGGGAAATAAGTATCATATATATATCAAATAAGGAGTCTTAAAGGGAACATAAGTCTGACGAAAACGGGAGACTAGCTCTCCGTAACACCTCCCTCCTTAGGAGGAGATTCGTCCCGAATCTCAGTTTGGTGATCCTTACTAGGCCAAATGTTTCAAGTACAAAATAAAGCATACAACCATTTACAGACAAAATTCGAGAAAAACCAGAACCAAAAATAAGAAAATCTATCACAGAGTACATGCTGCATCTTATCACTCCAGAAATTATTCCCTAAATGTCTCGAATTAAAAAAATCGCAAATCCATTTCGCAATACTGAGTAAACACACAATTATATGTCTTCCAATAGCAAATTAAATTTCTCACGTTCACTGCAGCCGTAATATTCAGTATGTTTAAAATAATTACCATGACACGTAATTGGAGCAGTCAATATAGACCAGTTATACAGACAACAACCAAACACAAATCACCAATACGACGTTATCGTCTCCTAAGAAGGAAAGAATTTGCATACATGAATTATCACTCTGTATTGAGTCTAAAAACTGATTACCAAATCTTACCAACAAGTATTAAATACACTTAAAGATCACTCCCCAGCACGATGAACCGAAGTAACCATGCGACTTCGCAGTCCTGAGTTTGATTCCTGGTACTGGTACCATCGCATTGAAACTCCAACGCATCCCGCCAGAAAGGGACATATTCATTGCAATTCCTACACCAGTTTATTTTAACCGGTAAAGGTCACCTATGACAATTTCAGTCAATCATATCAGAAATGAAAGACACAAAAAACCAAACAAAAAAAACATCCACTGTTGAACGTCTAAAAGCAGAAAAAATCCAATATTCAACATATAAAAACAGGAAAAATATGCAATGGTCAACGTAAATTATGCAGTTGATATTTAAGTAATCAAATACGCCAATGTAGAATTGTCCAACTCGCAAAATACTTCGATGTAGAATTGTCCAACTCGCATACTACGCCAATGTAGAATTGTCCAACTCGCATGCTATAATTCGACCCCATCCGATGTGAAGCCTCGTCCCGAGGTATACCAAAGTCGATCACAACACATAGTCTCTCTCTCCACAGTATTAACACAGTCATTCACCTCCCAGAACACCTCCCAGAACACCTCCCCCGACAAACACCCCTTCCAAGTAGACACTAGCACCGTTCATATCCGATGGTTCCGCGATGAAGACATATTATATGTAGTAACCTGGTAGCAATCGGTAGATTTCCGGAAATAGTGAAAAACGTCCAGCTGATGGCAGAAGACCGCCAAAACCAATGACACTGAGATCCAGAGAAACGAGAAGGCTACAATCCCAAAGCTACCAAACCGTTTATACTCTCCGACGGCGTATAACGCTGTGCAGGGCGATATGGGTGACAAGTCTTGTCAACCTGAGGCACAATTGTTCCTAAACAGAAATAGGAGCGTCCTTCATTGTTCAGTTCCATTCGCCCATAAAGTTCCACTATAGCGACGCCGTTTATATTGGCGAAACGTTCGTACAGAGTCTGTCAGAAGCACAGTCAATAAGTGAGTCAATAAGGAGTCTTAAAGGGAACATAAGTCTGACGAAAACGGGAGACTAGCTCTCCGTAACAACTCGTTGCCGACATTCTTCAATCAACTGATTGGCGTTATCAGGTGGAGCCACGGTGGTGTAGTGGTTCGGGCCTCCGACTAGCGGTCAGAGGATCCCGGGTTCGAATCCCGCTGCTGGCGTGAGACTTTGGGCAGGTCTCTTTGCCTTGCTGGCCTCTCTCCACCCAGGTGTATAAATGGGTACCGGTCGGAAATGCTCAGATTGTATGCGCTGAATGAGCAGCTCATCTGAGTTCTACTGAAAGGTTTCAGGATAGACTGGGGTTAAAGTGTGAAGTCGGATGACACCTCTACCGTTGTTGATATCAGACTATAAACCCAAACTTTAACTTTAACTTTATCAGGCAGTGTTTTGGAGTCGTAAGTGTGTCTCCTGTAGCTCATGTGTTTTCTGAATTTATCAGAATGGAAGACATTTAAAAGTTAGAATACTCAACAGCGGATGTGCCGAATGTTTTCAACAGGAACAGGAACAGTTCAAAATTTGGAACCCACTGTCCATTTGTATACCGGCAAGAGCACCAATAAAGAATGTTTTCACTGTTGTTACCCATACCCATGCTGTCTTCGCAAATTTCGCACAGATTTAATGGACAGGTGAATTTTGAGATCAAAAACAGTGTGGATTAACGAGTCCGGCACTGCGTCCATTTTCTGGCCGCCCTGTTTGCATACCGACCGCTATTCCTTGAGTTTTGAAAGCTGATTTTTATTTTCTATTTTGTTTAAGTCTTACCGTGGCAAGAATCTTCCTAGCCACCCATTCGCAGCTCTGAATGGTATACTGTGGGGACGTGTGCGCCGATATCCTCCCTTTGCTCTTCGGGCAGCGCGGTCCACCATCTCTGGAAAATGCGCCTGGCTTGCAGTTGCAAGTCTTCTTTGGAAACCGGAAATCCCTTTGCCCTCCTATCATCAAACCAGTCTTTCACTTCAGTTTCAACAGCTTCCCATTTTCCTGAAAACGAGACTACTGTTGCATTCATGCTACATATGTATTTAAAAGAGAAATCACTGTTTGGCCCGTTTCAAAAGTCCGCGGCTTGCATCCCAAGCACCATAACGCAAGTGAAGTGATGTCACGACTTCTGCCGCCTGATGTCAGACTTTTGCCGCCAAAGCCAAATTACCCGTATCAGAAACATTCCGGAAACCCCTTGTCTATGGCCGTACGATGGCTCATCCGTCCAGGTATGAGACTTGGTGAAATGGAAAACGTGTGTAAAGGGATCCTCCCCCCCCCCGCCCCACAGGAAAATTTCAACTTCGTATTACAATCTGAAAGGTTGGCATGAAGTATTCATTGAACCTTTACAAGGGTGCGTTGTTGAAATTCAAAAGAGATCCCTTTACCTCCTGTCTTTGGCCGCCGACGCCGTCGTCTCCCATCCCGGGTTGGGTGGTCTGCTAGCGATTGTCTGATTTCCTCCTCCCCCGCGACCCAATCGCGAAATGTTCTCGGGTTGATCCCTTGTCGTAAAGCATACGATGTTTCGGTCCTGGCGTAATCGTGCCCCAAGATGTGACTTTGGATGTAATCGTCCAAATAACGCACTTTTTGAGCCGTGGAGTAAGAGTGAAGATGTTGTGTCGGGTTTGCCGCGTGAAAATCCTCATCATCATCATTGCCATCTCCTTGGTCTTCATCGTCGTCGTTCATCATAGCGGGGGTCATTTCAGAAAGCAAAAGTATCCCAAAACCAAAAATCAGAATCCTCAGAAACGTCATCGTGTCAATCAAGGGTGACTACAATTTTGTACAGGATCTATAGGCCTAGCTGGTGCACAAAAAGCAGATTGTTACATCATCATTACGAGGAGTCACCAAAAATGATGAGGTTACGTCTTCAGACGTGGTTGTTTGAAAAGAGAACGCATGATCGAGCTTGCGGAAAACCGCAAAATGCGTTTTCAACCGCAGATCAATGAAGGTTATTTCCATGTCTCTTACCCCTATTATTGGGTATGTTATTGACATCGTCGTTGGACTTAGAAAATTTTAAGAATTGGATTTTGGGTGACGGCGGGGTATACGGGGAACTACTGTAGGTGCATAGGAATATAGCAAATAAACACTGCTGCACAGTTTATTCTTCACTTGATACTGAGACAATAAGAAAATGGCGCCCGCCATGGAGCAGGCCACCCAACGTTCCTATATTTCCTATAATTCCTATATTTTCACTGACCCCTGTCCTATTTCCTGTATTCCTATTTCCTATATATATTTGTTATTTTCTCCTATATTTCCATATTTTCACCATATTTGATTCGAACGAATTGAACATGTGGCAAAGAATTGGCCGTTGCAATGTTCTCACGGTCATCAAATCTCACTCTGACTTGTGGCTCGCGCCTTCAGTGCTCGTCTTATCGGACTGAGAACCCTCTACCACGTTGAACTTGAAATATGCCAGAACCCTCCATTCCCTAGTGTTTGCCAACCATGGCTCCACTGAACTTCGGCCCCCTCAACCTTTAGAATGGTCAAGTATAGACTTGATTTCACGGTTGAAATGCCGGGAAATAGTACATCCAGCATCGCAGCTTTTTAAAAAAATTCTGCACGAGGGGGATACCTGTAATATAGGGATTCCCCCTCCTGCAGAATTTGTTATATTTGCTCTGAAGCTCCTATAATTCCTATATTATTTTGGTCAAAGGTTATTGGGTGGCCTGATGGAGGGGACAGACCGAAATGTCAACCAGAGAAAACATTCTTGACCGATGCCGCTTTGGGCCTCGGTCAACCACGGTTTTTTCCAGGTAACATTCAAACCTCATGGAAGCCTGAGGTCACCGCAAGCATTGGCATCAACATGGCCGCTGCGGACCGGTAGGCGTAGCATTTTAACTGACGAACATGCTATTCCTTCTATTCCACTCAACATTTTGATGAATTCATGCCAAACATGCCCGAACTACGCCAATCAACACCAAAATAGATTTAATCGGAACTCGAGTGCCTATTCGACTTCAAACATTTGAAGGAGTCAAACGAAGAAAAAGTCTGTCATTTTGTTTTCTGCGGGCGTTGGCCATTGCATTTTGAGCGTGAGAAATGGAAAAATGTCCACACTCACGTGACGCGTCTCGGTCAATGATATTCACGGTTTCTCTTTGGAAACTGTTGTCAGCCATTTAAATCTGTTACATACATCTATCTCATCTAAATAGCCATTTAAGGCTATTACATCTATAATCCACATTAAGCCATTACATCTACAGCTCACTATTCAAAGAGAAGGCGAGCACAAAAATCGACACACAATATGATAATGTATATAAAGTCCATTTCCAGAATATTTGCAAATTTTCGACCCCAACCGGGGTCTTCGTCAGGCTGGAACTTTACAATCTGAAACTCTAGAAAAGACTGAGCTGAAACCCAAATGTAGATCTGAAGTATCCAACACAAACAGGACGTGTCAGCAATTAAGGAATGAAAAGAGTCCAAGCCCCATAAAATGGTGCTCAACCTAACAGTGTATGTAATTAGTGAATGTAAAACTTGATTAGGCTGAAAGGAAAGGGGTTTTATAAATAATTAGAGTAAGGGTAATTTATATTAAGCAAACGTATGAAAATCCAAGATACAGAATAGCACAAAATTGACACACAAAATGATAATAAGCAAGCAGCATCTTGTGTTAAGACCTGAGGGGGTGATGGTTTTAAGGGTCACATCCATTTCAACTCTGTTTTAAGGAGAGTCGTCTCATCTGGACATGTCTCGAGGATGGTAAACATCAGGTCCTTGACAGAATGTCCTGGCAACTTGAAGTGGGCATAGAGTATCGATACTCATTGCTCAGTGATTTGCTTTATCCATTCTGTTTTTTTCCTACAAATCTGGAAGTTGACTTCCTTTATATTCTTTTACTTTGTGTTGACTTTTGTGCATCTTTTCGCTTTGTGCTTGTTATGTATTACACATGTCATATTTATTAAACCCTTTTCTTTCAGCTAAATCAGTTTCTCCTTAATTACATCCACTCTCTTTATTAGGTCCAGCAACCATCCGTGGGCCTTGGACACTTTTCTTTCCTTAATTACATCCACTCTCTTAATTAGGTCTAGCAACCATCCGGGGTGCTTGGACACTATTCTTTCCTTAATTGCTCACTCATCCTGTCTACACAGGTTAGTTCCATTTTCAGGTTTCAGCTCAGTCTTTTCTAGAGTTTCAGATTGTAAAGTTCCACTTAAAAAAGACCCCGGTTGGGGTCGAAAATTCGTGAATTCTGGAGATTGACTTCTTGCTTATTATCAAACGTATGAAAAGATGATAACAAAATAGACATGTAAAAATGAAATTGAGAGCAAGATAATAAGAACCAAAGAGGCTGCCAAAGACAACAGTAAAGAATGGTGTCAGGAAATATGAACAGATAGAAAGGAAGGCTAGGTGAACGGCAACTGCAAACCACTGACTGACCAACAAAAAAATAGGAAAATGGCAATGGAAGACAAAGGCCTAGAAAGAGGACCCCTGTCCTCCCGAGAAAAGGGCCTACTAAAGGGAAAAGAGGGGCTGCAAGCCCCAAGCAATACCCTTACTATAATTATTCATAAAACCCCTTTCCTTTCAGCCTAGTCAAGCTTTACATTCACTAATTACATACACTGTTAGGTTGAGCAACCATTTTATGGGGCTTGGACTCGTTTCATTCCTTGATTGCTGACACGTCCTGTTTGTGTTGGATACTTCATATCTACATTTGGGTTTAGCTCAGTCTTTTCTAGAGTTTCAGATTGTAAAGTTCCAGCCTGACGAAGACCCCGGTTGGGGTCGAAAATTTGCAAATATTCTGGAAATGGACTTTATATACATTACAGCTCACTATTCATATTATTATTCACAGGATTTAAATGGCTAACACAACAATCGTTTCTAAATTCTCTCTTGAGGCATGATATATCATATTGTTCGCTTCTCCGTTTAAATTGCGGAATCAGAGGTACGGTATTATTAATAGAGTTTTAGAAATGAAAGGTGTTGACGTCATACATCTTTTCAAGAGTGATCCCAAGCCGTCACACCAATGATACATCCAACTAGTGTCTGAAAGGCTTGTTCCGAACAACTCTCTTCTGAATTGGCTTACTCGATAATGCGGAACGGAATGAACATTCCGAGGAACAGACGGAATGGGAGCATGCATTATTCCCGTTGTTCTTTAGATTATCCCAAAATCTATACATCGGTACCGGTACATGAATGCTATGACGCCCTGTGCTGGCTAGGAATTGTGAAAAAACGTCATCGAAATATGCGTTCATATACATGTACCGGTATCATGATATAAAAGAGAATATTGGCCTAAAACCAACCTCCTGCACATGTCCAACTTGTAATCTGAATATTCACGACAGTTTTGGGCCACATTTCACTCAAAAAATACCAGGTCTCCGGACACTTAAAAAAGGTGTGATCAAACTGTGCCTAGATGAGGTTTAACTTTGTAATTAGGTCATTGCCTTAGATAATTCGCCGTTTTGACTGTCAACATGGAAGCCAGTGTGTTTTCATTGGTTAACGAAGGATTTTGCCAATCGGCAGCGTTTTTCGCGATGTTCTTCGCTATTTCAACAGGGCAAACCTTAATTGAAAGGGTGTGGTTCGAGAAGGGGAAATGAAACTTTACTGGTTTCCTCGCTCTCTCACCAAAGCATGAAAGTGTGCGAGGGGGCGAGTGAAGAATGGATTTAGGCCTACCGGCAGGCCTAATTCGCGATCCTCGGCCACGTGCATCGCCATAGGCCTACACGGCGACCGGAAGGGCGAATGTTTTTCATATCGCCTGATTTTCATGTTGGTATAACGATTTGAAATAGGCCTACAAACTCACACGTATGAACGAAAGGCTTAGCGGCGAAAAACCAGCCTGAACCAAAAACAGCAAAATCGTGCGATCCTTCGGCAATCCTTCGTTGAAAGCCATAAATAATTCACGTCCGACCGTCAAAACAAGTCATGAAGTCATAGAAACGGCTAGGCCCTACTGGCATGCATGTGCTTCCCAGAAATCTCCATGACGATGACCTAGTTTAAACTGATCTATAGCAACCGTCAGCCGTCTGATGGCTGCATTTTGTTCTCGATTCAAAGTTTCAGTTTGGCGTACAAACCACTGACGAACGAAAATTCAACAGTCACCCACCTCTCTTTAGTTCTTGATGGATAGCAGCTGGATGATTGGTTTGAAAACCGGGGTAAACAAAGCGAATAATCCATACGGCCTATCTAGAATAATGCAATCCGACCTCAATCTGACTGACGACGACGTCGCCAAAACTTCACGGCACGACGTTTTGACGTCATCACCAATGGTGTTGACAATGGTTGACGCTGTGCTTCTAGGCTACGCCAGCCCATTCACCTTAGCAACGACAGTACACAGAGGATAATGGAATGCTCCCTGAGACACCAGTTTTCAACCTCGAATCCAGGACTACACTGGATAAGTGCTGTGTATTTTGTAGCTATATTTATTCACGTATTGCCTGTGAACGAGGTTAATTCCGCCATTCCGTGGAATAGAGATTCCGTATTTTCGAGTAAGCCTTCTGAATTCCACTAAATTTCTTTACAGGAAACTTCGACACTGAAATATGCTTTTCGGCGGGCATTTGCGATTATACCGGCTCTCACGAAAACGGGCAAGAAATCAATCCAATACACGTTTACTTCTGGTACTTCTATCATATGTCACTTGAGAGCGAAAAAAGCACCAATCGGCAGATATCTGGTGTATCATTTTAATTCTAGTAAAAGGATGTATCTGGTTGCTATGAACTCGTCTTACAGTTATGCAGAGCACCCTCAAGACATGAGTTTTTACCAGTATTTCGCCGTAGTGTTCTACCGGAGAGAATTAATGTTGTATGACCTGAGAAAAGGTGGGTTGACTGGCCGTGTCTCCTTTCCACCAAACCGTATCATTATTGGTTGTGTTTTCAAACCATATCAGACGTTCTTGATACAGGGAGACATGGCATTTCATATCAGTACACTCCCTAATGGAAATAATACAGATGGTAACATAAGAGAAATTGTAATTTATCGTTGTAACATTGAGTACACAAAAAAAGAAACCATAATGTACTTAACGAATCCGGTAATTATTGAGAACGTCGAAATTAGTCGATATTGGCAGGTAATAACGCCGCGTATCATACTCCACCGGGATGTCATTCTTACACTAGTCAACAAAGGGAAAATATATGACTTTATTTTATTGAGAAACTGTTCCCATTGGCAAGAACCAATTCTTCAGAAATGGAGTTTCTCGAAAAAGATGGAATTCCGTTTCTTTATTAGTAATTACCAGTTTGGTATGATCCTCCTTTCCTCGTGGATTGCTAAGAAAACCTTCGGGTTATATGTTCGTGTTGGAACAAACAATAGTATAGTTACCAGTAATGTTCCGGCGTTTAGACTTCTGCCTGTCACGTTTGTGAAGGAATATCCGAATCTATCGATGAAAGGAATCATGTGGCAACGTTTGCGAATAATGGGTATGAGTGAAACAGGATCCCTATTACATGTGCCTCAATTCACCAAATGGCGCGGTAATTACAAATATTTGTCTTTAAATCGGGTCTGTGTTTATGAAAGAGTACAGTAAGTGCATTAGAAGATGTGGTATGCCTTAATTTGACACAAGCGAACGATGAGGCCAATCACGGCTAATCGTTTATTTCCTTAATAGTTAAAGTAACCCCCAAAAAATAATCATACCGAAAATTAGAATTTGTTCCAGTATTTGTAAAATTACTACTATTTTAACATTCCGTTGGGTATTCGATGTTTTATTGTGTAAAAAAGAACGAACTCTTTCGAATCCCTACGCAATTCGCTGTGCAACGGTCAGAAATTCACCCGCCACCAATAACGTATTTGCACTGTGGAAAAGTAGTACCGGTCTAGCCCTTTCCAGAGTTTAATGTGGCATTGAACTCTGGGAACGAGATTGATGAATAAAGAGTACCAAATGCTTTTACTTGAATTTTGCAATACAAATGCATTAGGCAATGCTGTACAAATCTGAAGCAAAAGCATTTGCTCGTCTTTATTCATATGACCCATAGTCTCGGTCACCCAGCCGCTGTTTCGCCATCTGGGAATCCGTATTACAGTACTGGCTGCGCAAGACTACACGCAGCATTGGGGATTCCCCGAACCTCGATACAGGATAATGCTATAATGTGTGGTTCTATGGTTCTATACATTACGCCCGCCTGTAAACGAGGTTGCACTAAAATTCGGCCGAACTGGAAGTGATTAGCTGTGCATACTATGCGGCTTTAACACATGAAGAAACGTAAAAATCAGTTGGGAAAATTTTGTGAAAAACGTGTTTTTCAATTGCATGTACTGAACTACATTTTTCTGTATAAAGTAGGGAGAGAATCAATGACGCTGAAGGGGTTATTTTTGTCCTGGGTACACATAAATTGTACCCAGGTTCGATGTCGTCAAGTGAAATTGTTCAGTGGGTCCACTTTGTTGTTACAAACGCTACCCAAGTTCTGATGTAGAGACCTAGGCACGAGGTCATTCTCACACTGAAAAAACATTCCGGCTCGTGTTGAGTACTTTGGACTACTCATCAGTCATTTTGTCCGTGAGATGAGTAGAAAGGTACTAATCGGGTACTCAGCGGGTACTCAGCGGGCCAAGGAGCTGCATTTGGAGTTCCTTACTACTCGCTATGAGTATCTTTCTACTAGCTATGAGTATCTTTCCACTCAATATGAGTACCTTTCTACTCATCTCACGGACGAGTACCCCGAAGGTACTCAACACGATTAGGATTTTTTTTCAGTGCAAGATCTCCTCGGACACGCGGATTAGCGAAGGTTGGTTCAAAGATTCTCCGCCAGGTGGTACTGTTGCCATCTCACATGATCTGACACACTCATCATGGCCATGCACACATCATGACACATACACACGTCAATGTGAATGGCACGTTTTCTTGTCCAGCTGGCGAGTTGGTTAACTTTCTCTGAAACCATCCTAAGTTAAAAACTGACCAGCTAGTCAAAAACAAACTTCTTTCAGCTTCTCTTGTTTAACGTTTTTGCGCGGCCATCTTGCATGCACAATATCGAGTGACTTCACCTAGAACAACCTCGCCCCGAGGTCTGTAAATCTGAACCTGCGTACAGTTTCTGAACAAAGTGGATCCACGGTACAATTTCACTTGAGCACACCGAACTTGGTTATTTTATGTGTTACCGGTAATGGAAACGTTTTGGCTCAACCTGAGTCCGAGATAATCTTTGTTGGTGCATATGCAGCGGTCAATGTAAGCCCTGCACCCCCTGGTCAGGGTTTCGACACTAATGGACACTTCAGAATTTGTAATTCGCCCCGGGATCGACATTTTTGCACCCAAGGTGTTGCATACATTCTCCAGTAATTCACCACCTTAGGGTCGTTGAATTGGCCAGACTTCGACTCTTTTTCACCAATGGGAAAGCAGTGTGCGTCAGGAAATCAACATCAAGAGGGTTTGCGATAGAGATCCACGTTGGAGGACAATAGTAGAAGACAACAATGGCTGCCATGGTTTGCTACTGTTGCTCCTAAAACATGACTGCTAAGTGCATTGTTTTTCCTCACCACCAATATGTGTGCATTTTCCCCCAGCGTTGCGGGACACCATCCATACAATCACACTTAATCGAAAGAATTTCCTTCAAATTTCGGCACTTTCAGTTACAAAATGACGGTAAAGTTCACGAAAAAGTCAAATCATGAAATGACAAGATAACGCTGGGAATAAAATGTCAAAGTACCGTACACCGATACGGTCATGGTGGTTACCTGTAGACCTCCTTCCTGCTGCAGAGTTATAACAGCCAAAATTGCCCTGAGTATATTACCAGCCAGACGTCACAATGGCGTCACCTTAAATTGCGGTTTTGCACGCCCGCTGCCATATCCGAGTCCGCCATTTTTTGTGCGGAGTCGATGAGATGTCGTTTCGAACACGATACCCTGATCTGTGATCGCCAGGCATGCGCCGCCAGGAATAATGCCATGCCCAGGTGTTCGATAAAAAATTATGTTTACATGTATTATCCAGGCTATCGACGATTTTTCACCAATATATTTCATTCTATCACCAGAAAACAGTCGGTAAAAGAAAATTGCATCACTCAGAACTCGACGCAGATTGGACTTCGAATTGGCGTCGACCCCAGAAGAGGGGGTGCAGGGTTTACATTGACCGCTGCAATACGGCCCAAGACAGTCTGCTTATCGTCCTGGTAATATTGAGTCCGCTCTTATCTCAAACACAGATAGTGTACTCAATAGCTTTGACCGATGGAGGGAGTGGCGATGTTCCTGACTATTGATCATCAAATCTTGATCACTCGGCTCATGGAGACTTTAGGTATAACTGGTACAGCACTTGAGAGGGGCCCTAGGGATGTGCATAGATTTTACCATTTCTTTCATTTTTTTTCTCTCAAAAATATTCTAAAATCAGTGTGTGCATTTGCAATCATGTGTATTATCATTTTGATGAATTTAGAGGAGGCAAACAAAAGCATCATGGTATTCAAATAGAAAGTCATCCCCGTCTTTGTTTAACATTAGACCGTATTGATTAACGGTATCGTTATTTTCCTTAAAAACGAACAAGATTTCCAATTGCAATAACCGCTATGACAAATTTGAAGATATCGATTTGAAGATGACATATGTTTTATTCGGTATCTGGCAGGAAGATAAGGAGATGATAGATGCTGTAAGCTTGGTCAATAACTCCGACAAAATATCTCTCTTCCCATCATTAAGATGGACACATTCGAAACATCACTCAGTACTATGTAATATATGAAAAGTACCATAAATGAACCATTCCTCTTAATGTAAGTATTCAATCCATGAAGAAATGACCGCAATACGTTTCGCACTTTTCGCATTCTTGTCGGTCGATGGTAAACTTGGTCGGAATTTACATGCAGATACTCATAGGATAGCGGTCTATTCTTATTTCCATATCATTTTTATCCTCATCGAACGATATTGCAGGGAAATGGATGACAACGTGCGTCATCGCCTGGCAGGAGTCGATTGCAGGTGCAACTGTGAACAGCCGCTAGACATCGCGGACCATCGGTTGGGTCAGCATTTCCTTAATTTCACCTGAAAGTGACGTCAGAATAATGTTAAACCAGTGAGGGAGGTAATTCCATGCGCTTCTCATTAGCAGATTAAGAAATCGCTTTCAGCAGCCTTGCCTCATGTTCAGTCAACATGCGATTTTTGTCGTACGTCCAGAGGACAAGTAGGTGTCCCGAGATTTTGTAAACCAGGCAGCGGTCGCTACGAATTTTCCGAATGTGCAAATTCCGAGTCCACGGCTAACCAACCTGCCAGCTCTTAGTTCAAAATACGCATCGCTTTGTTCAGCATACATCCCGGGCTGTCACCACTCCCTTGAATATGGGCGGTTATATGTGCAAAAATAGGACGTTGCGAAACGAGATGTCCTTTTGTAGAAACAGATATAAAAACGCAAAACAAGTATAAAATGCGGCAGTTTAATTCTTTTTACGACGAACAAGGAGGTCGAAAAACAAATACAATAAGGCACTACCGCTGTTTTTTAATGCAGAACAAGGACGTCGGCAGTCGACAACATTGATCGTCAACTAAAAGTTTGGAACGCGGACGTTGAGAAAACGACGCGAGATGGCGCTGTGAACGCGAAACAAGGACGTCGGCAGTCGACAACTTTTTAGCTTGAACGTCAACTGAAAGTTCGAAACACGAAGGTTCAGGAACACGGACGTTGAAAGAAAAGGACGTTAGATGGCGCTCTAGTCGTACTCGAGGCGCAACGACAACAAAATAAATCATACCGGAAGCACGTGGGTGGCCATAAAACCAATGATGTCACAGATAAGTGCATGGCAGTTATTTCCGCATAAATAGGCGTGTGTGAAACGTGGAAATTGGAGAAATCCTGCGCTGCCAAAGAGAATTATCCCACTACCGGGCTGTCAGTGGTGCAGTGGTGACATCTAGTGCCAGTCACGACTAAGGTTCCGGATTTTATTCAGGGTCGAGCCTGAAGAGAGGATTGCCCTCTTTGACAGCAAAGGTTTCCTCCTACATTATATTCCGCTGATTATGCATTTGATCGGCCTTTCTGGGCCGTATTTAGCTTTTTTGGTCCGNTTGATAGAGGTACCCTTAGAGAGTTGTACGGGAGATTCTGTACTCTCCATATTTCCAAAATTTTAAGGTTGAAGTTCGACTTTCAGCCAACATGGAGGGTGCTTTCATACTTCGCAAATTGGCCTATACCACCGAGAGCGTTGGTAATTTAAAATAAGCCCCTTTTGGAAAGTTTTAGAGGGGTGATCTCGACTATTTACTCCCAAATTTTAAGGGATATTGGGTTAATATTCAGCCTTCTCCGTAATTTTCCTGCTGCATGTCTCTATGCTTTAGAAGACAAATTTCGTGCGCGAATAACCAACCCACACAGGCATAGACTGGTACCCGGTCCCAACGTCATAGCTCACGGAGAAAGGGACCGGTATTGGGCGGTCATACTTGACAGAAAGCTGCCAGGTTATAAACAGAAGTGACGTGACAGAATATCTCCTCAGTACTGAGAAAAAGCTTACTTACCTCATATCCAACAAGATGACATTGTAAATGTCGTATGGTTCCCGATGTACAGGTTCTTCTACAAGAATGGTACACTGATAGAGATCAAGATACATTGACAGAGATCAGATACATGTACATTGATAGAGACCGGGATACACTGACAGAGATCAGGATACCTTGATGTGATGTGATGCGGTGCTGTACGGTGTGGTGCGGTGCCATATGACATGATATATGATATGATATGATATGATATGATATGATATGATATGATATGATACGATACATGATACATGATACATGATACATGATACATGATACATGATACATGATACATGATACATGATACATGATATATGACATGACATGACATGACATATATGACATGACATATGATATATGACATGAACTTGATCTCATGCCAATAACTCATCCATATCTGATCATCAAGGTCATTGCATAATCGAAATGGACATTCTCAATAACCTAAGTATGTCTGATATCATGCCTCTACCTTTACCACAGGCATAGATATTTCAGATTATCAAGTTTGACCTTGACCTTCACCTCTGATTATCGAAGTCGTTGCATAATCGAAATCGGCATCATCAATAACCTAAGTATAGGTGATATCATGCCTCTATCTCTACGGCAGGCAGAGATATCTCAAATTATCAAGTTTGATATATCAAAATCTCATGATATTTCAATCACCCGGACACGTGAGGATGAGAATTTTACCACAGTCCAGTCCTTGGATAAGCAGGCATGAACTAAGGCTTATTTCATGTTGCTCAGTTGACAATATGACAAGTTATCTCAAAATATCAAATTTGTGCATGACGCTCCAGCTCCGTGTGCAGATTCAGTGGTGGTCAGCCACGTGTCTTAAATAAACGAACCGTGAGCCTCACCCCAGGGGTCAACTCCTGATATCGCAGAGAGAGTTCAGCGTCTTGCTTTAATTACCAGTGACGATCTCATGTTACACTAAAATTCAGTTGGCTGGGCTATGTAGGAGACAGGAACAGTATATCAAGTGTTATGTCATCCATGCTGGACTCTGTACCTGTATGCAATACACTCATGTAGCCGTCTGGTATGTGCTGTGTGTGAGTAGGCTAGTTGCTCTGGTTCAAGTGTAGCCTAGTCTGATGAATTAGAAATGGTCTAATAGATGATGGGGAGTGAGTGAGTCTATACTGTCATTTTCTAAGCTCAGATGTTTGCGATGTGATTTCCATGACTGAATTAAGCATCTAACTTGAAAAATGAAACGGTCCATGGACCATGTGCTCACCTGTGGGAGAATGTCCCAGAAGAAAAGATTGTGTGTTCAAGTGTATGCCTATTTTTACAGCACGGACGACGACGACGCCGACGACGACGACGACGGACGACGACGGACGACGGACACACCATGATGACTATAGCTCACAGGTGAGCTAAAAACATCCTCCTTCCTGAATATCTCCATTTACTATATTATATTAAATGGAGATTTAGATCTGATGGCCACAATCAACCATGACATGACATTCAGAAATATCCCCCTGCCAGCCATAGGCCTCATTGATGATGACCAGGGGCCTGTTTTATAAAGTGACTTTAAGCTTTTTGTACCATTAACTTCAATGTATTTTCCATTTGGTGAAAGAGAGTACGCCTATCACCATTAGCTTTAAGTCACTTTTTGAAACAGGCCCCAGGCATCCTGTCTTGACAGGAAGTCCCTGAGTGAAAGAAATGGTGTAAAAGTCTAGGAATTACACGACCACGTTATAAAGTCTGCTTCCTATGGTTTTAATCCGACGATCATGGTTCCTAATAGCCTTTTTGTTTTATCCCAATCCCGACAAATATCCCAGGAAAGTGAAATTGCCCAAATGATTGACTGGAAGAAAAATCACAAATTACGCAATTGGAAAAAATGGTTACGGTTGCCGTGGTATCATTAACCCACCATTGGTTACAAATGTTTAAGCCAGCAGAGCAGTCTTTCATTCATGATTTTACAAACATTAGTCCACATAAGAAGTGGTGAACATATCTACCTGAAAACAAACATTTCTCATGCCTAAGCCTTTCTCACATCTCAAGTCGTGTGTCCAAGCTATTACGATTAAATATCGACATGAAATGAAATGGTTAATTAAGCGGGAATGGCGATCGTATATGTACTGTATCTAGAAAGTAGCCTTTGTCTATTCCTCTTATTCTAACCGCTCACAAACCCTCCTAAGTCCGTTCAATGTCTCATTGTCTCATCCTAAGTATTTTTAAATACTACTAAAGGTATTCGATTGAAGGGAATGCAGAACACAAGAGACGCCACATCCTATGATAACTTATAGATGTCAACTTAATATAAAAATATATTAAATCTGTACATCAGTGGAACAAAATGAAACAACAGGGAGAAATTGTAATCACAGAAAAACATCCACAAAATCGACCCAGAAAATTGAAATATGAATAACAATGCACAATAATAACTAATGAGAGCACAGCAATGTGTTTTGATAATAATGGGTTAATACCTGAAACTCTAATCTACATGCAAAAATGGCGGGAAAGCACCGGCTTACAGAATCGTTCTTTGGTAGAAAGTATGGTCTTGTTCTTTGCCTTCAGCATACATGAAGAGTTTTCGGCAAGAAAATAGTATCCGAAAGACATGAAAAATCGAGAAAAAGAGAGCAGGTGAGAGGGATGCATCCCCACACCATGACTCCCAGTTGACTTCTCGTTTATTTCTTGTACTGAAGTCGGTCATGCCTAAAATTAGCCTGGCAGTAAGGTCACATGTGTGAAGTAAATATATCACAGGCCAACATCATGGCCGATATTCATAAAAGTTAGCAAATGCTTTTACTTCAAGTTTTGTAGTACATTTACATTGGACATCGCTGTGCAAATCTTTATAAGTGAAAGCATTTGTTACATTTTTTGAATACCAGCCAAAGTCATGTTGAGAAGAAACCTTGGATTTGGCGGGAACGATGCTGCACATGCCCAGTTCAGATGTCTGGCTCTGGAGCATTGATGATTGATTTCAGGTTGTGGTTAATACTCTTTAGTCTTATTAAGTAACATGACCAGGGTGGGAAAGAGATGCTTCCTTTCAGTCATCAATGCAGTATTGAAATGAGGCAAAGTCGTTCGTCAATGGAATTACACTCCATTCTGTCAAATTTTGCAAAATGTCAAAATCTGACGGCACGCCTAATAGCATGCTTAACTGACAAATTGCATCATATCACCGAAAATGTACATAATGGACTGGTGATACATGTATGTCTCAGATTTGCCATATGGGGATTCACTCCGCTCCAGGGAAGGACAGCCGATAGATAAATTTCTCTGGTACAAAAAGAGTACCGGTATCATCTTGTAGGCCTACGTGCTCATTTCAAAACATAGTCTGTATTCCTATATTACCGACTAATATGCCAGATTAGTGATTGTTGCATAGATGAATAAGATTTGTTAGCCTTCATCATGACAAAATCAAATACAACAGATCCTTCTCGGTTATCTTGTCAATTTTCTGAGCCACTCATTCTTTGGAAGGCTGGAGGGCCTATCAACATGACAAATGTGTCATAAATGTAACACAAATTCATTTTACATGTCTTATTAGCTGTATGTACGGCACATTTGAGTTCACCGATAGAAAATCACTCTCATTCATCAAAGATATTTTTAGTGATTCATCTAAATGACGCAGCCATCCACAGTTATGACTCTAACTACGACACTATCCTGGCGAGATCCCTTCTCCTTCCTCACCTCATCTCACTTCCAGAGACTGCAGATGCCATGCAAAATGACACCAATCGGGTCAGCCTGGCGAGGCAGCAATGACCCCACAGTGACCCCATGCTGAGAAGGCCACTTGACTGTTATTATTTAGCGTAAACACAGGTGATAGCACTGATATGACCGACCCCCTCATATCTCCTGTGTTAAAACAGTACATTCTAGTACATTGGAGAGAGGGGTCGGTAACAGCAGCGAATACACGGAGGTGGAGCGTCATGGATATCGACATCACAATGACCCCTACATCTCAGATGAAAAGTAATCAGTCCATTCGATTCCTAGGGTATGAAAACCTAAGGATAGAATTTGTTTCTGTTGCTCTAGGTGCTAAAGGAGCCGAGTTATGACATCAGATAAAAGCGTGACGGACAAAATATCAAGTCTGATATGTTGATTACATCATGATGGAGGCATCTGATGTTGAAAATGATTAGCTCATTGGATTGCCCAGGTTGACAAACCTAGGGGTAGGATGTGTTACCAGGACTNAAGTTATAAAGTCTCAATCCTTCCTTTGATGTAATGTGAATGTCATCTCCGGTCATCGTTGTCCTCAGGTTTACAATGCAGCTCCTATCATGACGGTAGCAGATTATTTTCTTGTTCACTCGTGCCTCTTCCTGAATTACACCGTTGAAAACCGCAACTTTCCTCCTGAAGTCGTCCGTGCTGATGTTTCGCAGTCGCCTCCTATCCACAACCTGGCACACTACAACTACCTTAACTGCTTCGGCCACAATAAGGTGGCGACACAGGTCTAGCATACGTTTTGCCACCTCAGAAGCATGCCCTTCAATCGAATCAGACGCCTCACACAAATCATTAGTTCCTAAATCTAACACAATAATGTCTGGACGGTACTCAATAACTTTGGATGGCACGAACCTGCATCCCACTCTGTCCACTTTCAGACCGCCTCTCCCGTCAACGAAAATACGTTCGTTAGGTAGACCCAAAACACGCGAGAATTCCTGACGATGTCCATAAAGTTGACTCAAATACTGTCTATACCTCCTGACAAACGAATGTCCCGTAACAAGTACACGATGGGATGACACGGTCCCGCTGGACATCACACACAGTCATTACAGAATCGGTATCTCAACATAAACACTGCACTCCGCCTGTTGCGTGCATTCCACCTAGGCCGCAAACAGCTTGTGCACACACGATGCACGCAAATCACATGTTCTCAATCGTCAACTGGTCAGCGTTGCACGTGCAACGCATAAAAGTCACAAAAATCACTGAGATCCTGATCGACAAGTAATTAATCCAGGTCCTGCCGGGATCAGCCAGATGTAATGCTTCTCCCTGTGGGTCGGCCTCGTGGGTATCTCGTCGAAAAGAAGGAGATGAACGCAGATTTAATTCGTGAATTAAATGCTTGTATTCTCACATAGATCGTCGTTCTCTCTCTCTGATAGGTGGCGCCAGCGCATGGCCCGAGCTTCGGCTCTCACACAGGGTGTCTCAAAACCGTTGAGACTGGGGGTACAATACAACGATCAACTAAAAATGTTGTCGACTGCCGACGTCCTTGTTCTGCATTAAAAAACAGCGGTAGTGCCTTGTGTTTGTTTTTCGACCTCCTTGTTCTACGACATCCTTGTTCGTCATAAAAAGAATTAAACTGCCGCATTTTATTCTTGATTTGCGTTTTTATATCTGTTTCTACAAAAGAATATCTCGTTTCGCAACGTCCTATTTTGCACATATAACCGCCCATACTTGAACTAACGCCCATGGTGCTTCAGACTTACAGCACATACCCCGAACGGTAATCAATTCAGATTGAAGTGGAAAGAAGACTGCAGACATGGTGGATTCAAATATCCGAGCTAGTTTTGTAGCAGAATACTTCAAAAAAGTTGTGTTTAGTTGGATTATAATAAAACCAGATTCCGTGCACGAAGGAAAAGGTTCTTCCCGATTCTGTGCCGCCATGTGTTTGCAGGAAGACTGTTCAACAATTACCTTTTTCCATAACGACATAGCGTGTGTTTGTCAGTTGAATAAAAAGAAGGGGACGTCTATGGAAAAAGAGGAGGCATTAAAATTTCAGGGAGCCCGGATGTATCAGAAAATGGTGGGTTTTCCTTGTCATTTTATTGTTCATGCAGTAGTAGTGTGCGTCATTTTATTGTTCATGCAGTAGTAGTGTGCGTCATAGTAGTCTATTCCAGACTCACCCGTTCTAACTTTATGCAGTGGAGCTTTATGCTAGATCTAACGATGATGTGCAGAATGGGGTTATCCATTTGGTCACATGATGACTTATAAAGCAGAGGTGACACCAATAGGGCTCACTGTTCGAGAGATGCGGTTCACCAAGCACGGCCTATCATACCTTGAATCGTCATGAATAATAGGTGGCGTGTGCTTAAGCCTACTATAAATTCAACACACGCATATTCTCGCGTGGTCGGCATCACGATAAGATACATAAAGTCGTCTTCGAATTTCGCAAATTTTCGACCCCAACCGGGTGTTTCCTCAGACACTTTCTAGTAGAGATCCCAGAAGTGAATGAGCTGGTTCCCTTTGAATCTGAAATATTAATGAAGAATCCCTGAATAAACAGGGAGGTGTGAAAAGTTTTAACTAAAAGAGATGAATAGAAACAAGGCCCCATTATTGGATGTTGGAGCTGCTGGAGTCTGCTTCCCCGTGGATAACCCAATTTACGACATATCTACCGATAGCCAGGCGTTACGTCTACCTCCATGCTGACAATTTCACATTAGACGTACGTTCAAATCATTATCCTGTTATCTGTACCTACGATGACACCTGTTCAAAATGCCCGTATTTTTCCAGACCCGTGTCAAACCCGTGTATACTAGGCCCTATACGAAAAGCCCAGCGAGAGGCCACTCTACTTCACTGTAGTTAAGTAGCCCGGCGACAGGTGCGCTGCATGCACTGACACTTCGGTCATTTCTGTATTGGAGGCGCGTGCGCACCAGGCAACCGAACTCGGCACCATCTGTAGCCGTGCCAAGAACTAACGAAAGCACGGATATTTTGCGGTCACATTACATGAATTTCCCCTCGCCAGACATGGATCCACAGTGACCCGTCGGTAAGGGATCGAACCCTTCCCTTTTCTACATGGCGCGGCGGAGTGCACGGCATTGTTTCGCTCCTGAGTAAGTTCGTTTATTTTTTAGGGCGTCCAAAGGTTAGATAATCAATACATGAAATATATAGTACTACGCCCTACTGTTCTGGCTATGGAAAAATTTCGACCAGATTTTGTGAAAAACGTCATCAAAATATACGAAAACGTCATCAAAATATGTGAAACAGAATCATACTCCGTGAAAAACGTCATCACAATATGCATTCACGTGACACAGAATCCAATAAAACGTCATTCATGACCTTGAACACAATGAAATTTAGGTCAATATTCGATAGGGAATTCGTCTATGTGTATTGTGTGTTAATGTATTTTCTTTTCAACCTTAATAAAACAGTACAACGAAATTATGAAACTGGCATATTGTTTCTGATGACATGTTTCATTCAGCATCCAAGCTCAGGATGCGTTTTAGTGTTTTTGTCAATTCCCGGAATTGTCCTCTCGTTCCTCACGCATGACCATGCTCCGTGGAGAGCCCTGGTGGAAGGAATGCAGGACATTTTTTGTCTATTGTTGTAGGCGTAATTTACATAGCCTTCAGTTGACGTCATCGCGTCATGATCAGTGTCTCACTCATACATGTCATACCGGTACACATTTTGCTCGATGCAAAGTTTGAGTGGGCCGTATAAACAACTGAGGGCATGAAAATAAAAAAAATCACTTACCTGTGTTAGTTATTGAATGACAGCAGCTGGATTGGCTTGAAAACCCGGGGGAAACAAAGCGAATATAGTCCATACGGCTTGCTGTATATCATGTATATCGAGTGCAATCCCAACTCAATCTGACCGCACAACGTTTTGACGTCATCACCAATGGTGTTGACACTGTGCTTCTAGGCTACGCCCATTCACCTTAGCAACGACGTCACTGAGTTTTCGCATGCACGTCAATTATTGGACTGACAGGGAATTCGCCTATGACATGAGCTTGTGTGTTGATGCGTTTTCCTTTTCAACTTAAATGCTTCTGATGACATTGCCGGACGTTAATACGTGATGCAGCACCCCTCATCGCCAGATTAGCCCAGGATGCGTATTTATAAATGGGCCTATGTGGTTTTGTCAGTTCCGAATTTCCTGCCGTTTCTCACGCATGGCCATGCTCCGTGGGGAGCGGGCTATGACATTTGTGTACTGAATATTGACTGTGATGATGATTTCTCAAAATGGTCTCAGCTGTCTTTCCAGTTCGAAGTCCTCGCATCGTCATAATCATGTGGGCCTAATGGCACGATCAACTGGTCAATCAAGTCACGTCCCAAAATCCCGCCCAACAAAATAGCAAACCAATCAGGAAATTCAAACACCACCGCCCTATGTTTTTTTAAAAACATTTCTTGTTCGTTCTATGTAGTAGCAGAAACGCTAGCCTACTGGAAGGCTATCCGCGTCATCTGGGTAATGCAATTCAACGGTGACAATTTGGCGCGGTGAGGGCCATTACACTGACGAGTGAGGGTCGTCAGACTGACGAGTGAGGGTCGTCAGAGGCATATGGGGAGAGGGCCCATATGCACCATGTAGGGAAAGGGCCTACATGCAAAACCTTATGTATTGGGAAGCAACTGGGAAATGTGTGTATCTCACTTGTGTATCTTTCGTACTACTTTTTACATGTACATGTGCATGTTAAATGAACCATCTCCGATTATGATGTACCACTAGGCGGAACTTCGACCACCGACATTTTCTTATGATAATCTGGCAGCAAATGTTGGAGGACGATGATGCCTGTGACGTCATTACGGCAGCTTTCTGCCTTGAAAACCTACTGTTAAAGACTGTGTAACAATCATGACATCTTCTCAATGAGAACATTTTATTTTATCTGTGGTGTAAAGGTATGATTTACCGGATGGTGAAAAAGTGATACCCTTAAGGAATCTGCGACAACGAAATTTCACGTCGACAAACCAAAGGATGTTTTGTTTGAGTTCATGGTCCGAATTTCCGTTTTGTACTTTGAAGGGCTAGTGTGCCAGAGCAAAAACGGATCTGATATTAAAAATTACAGTTCTGGTGTAACATGGATCACAGTCTCCCTGGAATAAAAGCCCGGCTCTATTGTTCAGTGTATAGAGATCTTGACCATTCGAACATAGCCATACAATAGCAGGCTATTGTTTGGCGGAGTTGCATTCCTAGGACTTTCTCTTCTGGTACACAGGAATCGAAAGGGGCAACACTGATAGGGGAGCTTGCAAATTCCCAAACTAGATTCTATTTTCACTCAAGCAGACCAAAATAGAGCACAAAAAACGACACACAAAATGACTGTATAAGTAAAGTCGTCTCCGAATTTCAACCCCAACCGGGGTCTTCCTCAGGCACTTCCCAGTAGAAATCCCAGAAGTGAAGGATTTCTTCTGGGATCTCTACTAGAAATGGGGCGTTCTTCCGTGTTTATACTGAATTTCTCTTTCTCTCTGTCTCCATCCGATCTGTAGTTCCAGCAAGATAACTCACAAAATACGCAGTGTATCGGGGCAAAGTTTTCAGGAATTGTAGATGTGCGTATTACAGAGAAAGATTCTTGGGGTCATCCTAGTACAATAAAGTGTGAAATTTGGATGAAATTTGTTGTCCTATCGTATAATCGTATTCGGATATCCCAATCACCACACAGACCCATAATTTGCGCGTCCTGTAATTTTATACAGGGTGTATCAGAAAAAATTAGACTCTCAAAAAAACCACCATAAAATAACATAGAGATGAGTTTTGAAAAACTGTATATATCCCTTTGTAGAGGTTGTGATTCTGCATCGAATGATACCAGTGTCATTGTTTACACTCCACGTTTCAATGAGCAGGGACCGTTTGAATTTTGAAAAATTGAAGTCCTTTGCGCACGGAAATGTGAGGGTTAAAAATGGATCTGTCAACGTGAATAAAAAGCATAGACTGAGTTGTACCAACGTGCCGAAGCGTTTTTTAAATAATTAATCCTTTCACCCTCTAACCCCGAAACAAAAAGTCTCATTTCTGCGCTGATCCTCACCAAGTGTGAAGAAACATAAATTTTTTACTGTGGCCTGACCATTTTTCATCCGCACCACTGGCCACAAGCCACAAATGGTCAGGCCACATTAAAAAAAGTCCGTTTCTTCACACTTTGTGAGGATCAACTCAGAAATGAGACTTTTTGTTTCCGGGTTAGAGGGTGAAGGGATTAATTATTTAAAAAACGGGAACCTAATCAACATAATAGAGTACAAGCTCGCTCCATACAATACATACAGCGAGAGGTTCCCAGTGACGTGGTGAATGCTCCATGGTGTGGTGATGATTGATTTGTCTGGGTGCCAGTAATTAACACTTAATTGAAAAAGTGAATTGACGGTGGGAATTTATCATGAAAGACTAGCATTTTGTAATAACCGAAGCTTGAAAAAAATTTCCTAGTCCCTTTAAGGCTGGCTTTCCATTGGAGCGTTCCCGTGCACGGAATTCTGTGCCAAAACTCGTTCCAATTCATTTTCATTTAGCCGTTTCCATGAACGCGTTTCGGCAATCGCGAGACAGCGCAAAAGGATCGACTTTTTTTCTCGCCAGCGAGATGCCTGCGCGCGGAAAGAAAAGTCGATCGCAAAATTTCTAACGGGTACGGCTAGACCATGACGGCAGCTGACAGGAAGTTGAACAGAGAGTTCCCGGGGCCTTTCTTTTGGTGCACGGAAGATTGCTCTTCCCGACTCACGAGAAGACATCCAAGACACTGCAATCTTCACATTCTGTGAATGGTTTGACCATATGCCACTTAGACGAACGCGCATCAATACACAGGAACCGACCTCAGCGATCGTTTTGTGTGCAAGTGACGGTTAGACCAATGATTTCTTGTCGCGGAATCGAATTGTTTTCCGTCGGCGTACAACTGCAAGAACACAAGTTCCGCCGTATGCAGCAGCAACTGTAGCGAATTCCACAACGCATTCGCCATACGGTTGATACTCATGATATAAGGCTGATTTTCACCAGGAATGAAACATTCATGCACTTAGAAACATTCATTCCACTTTGGGCTGAAAATAAGGGAGCTAAGGACGTTAACATCAGCACCAGCTGAGAAAGTAATGGATGTACTGTCGCACTGAGAATTATAGGATCTGGGGTAATAAGCCTCCGACTCAGATAATTTTTCGTGAGCAAGGGTTCGTTCGGAAGATCAGAGATAGGAAACATCCCAGGGGTGTCACATCTTTTAGGACTGGTTGGCAGAATGGCGAGACACAGCAGCATTGGCTGGAGGCAGTTTTCTGACCATTTATCGGAGACAACATAAGTCGCGAAACTTTGTTACAAGTCGACCACTTTCGACCATATCTCACTGAAGAGTTCAATTTGCCTGTAATTGAGGCTGGAATACTTTGAAATGTATACATCGTTGGTACAACCGCTAGGTCTTATCGTGAAAGGGTGATTTAAATCTCGAAATGGAAACATTGGAAGCGGAGAAACACTGTACGAGATGGTTGAACTTGCCCCAGGATTTCATTGGCAAAAGTTGTAAATACTGTTAGCGAAGCATGGACAGATGTATCGATAGAAGCACCGGACCGTGCTTTTCGAGCAGCCGGGTTAACTGGCCAGCAGGATGGGGGGGGGGGGGGCGCACT
>NMRB01000136.1:27543-39313 GCA_002633025.1 Notospermus geniculatus
GTCCAAGGAGAACACGAATCATCTGATGATGGTGATGACATAGTCCAAGGAGAACACGAATCAGCTGATGATGGTGATGACATAGTCCAAGGAGAACACAAATCTGATGATGATGGTGATGACATTGTCCAAGGAGAACACGAATCATCTGATGATGGTGATGACATAGTCCAAGGAGAACACGAATCAGCTGATGATGGTGATGACATAGTCCAAGGAGAACACAAATCTGATGATGATGGTGATGACATAGTCCAAGGAGAACACGAATCATCTGATGATGGTGATGACATAGTCCAGGGAGAACACGAATCAGCTGATGATGGTGATGACATAGTAGTCCCAAGGAGAACACGAATTATTTGATGATGGTGATGACATAGTCCTAGGAGGACACGAATTATCTGAGGATGGTGATAAAATAGGCCAAGGAGAACGCGAATCATCTGATGAAGGTGATGATATAGTCCTAGGAGAAAACGAATTCTCTGATGATGGTGATGACATTTGATTTGATGATGCACCTGGCGATGCTTGTAGATTTAATTCTTGATCTCGAATGAAATCCAGTAGACTAGGGACAGGTTATTTTTCACTTCAAAAAGCACAATAAGAAGAATTTACAACTAGAAATTGACTTGTCAGTTAATATGAAGACCAATATGAAGACCGCCCGTGGATATTTGGGGATTAGAGAGAGTTCACTGATAACAACATAATTAGTTGTCCAATACAAAGAAATGTTGACGTATTTAAAAGTCTGCGGAGATAGAGTGTCAATGGGTGAGGTTCAAGAGACAGGATTAAGAGGTCACAACTTTTAACAAACTGAAAGATGAATAGAAGAGGCGCATTGAATTGAAAGCCGAAATGACATGTTTTATTGTACAAAATATAGATCATCTAATATACACTCATGGACAAAAATACAGTGGAACCTGTGTAATGGAAACAGCCATGGTGCTAAAAAAATGTTGACATTAGAAAGGTGTTTCCATTATCCAAGTTGACTGAATAGACACACAATTTAAAATGATAATTTTGAGCACATTGGTATAATAAGACTAGATAAAAATTGTTCAAAACAAACAGATTAGCACAACCATTGTGTAAAAGCCTCAATTTACATGGCATTTTTTTCAAATTAATTGTTTGGTACATTATTAATGAATGAAATGTGAATACCTAATCACTGTGCTGATCACTAATCACTTCAATCAACTAACAATTAAGGTGTTAAAGTGCTGCATGACTCATTGAGCACATGTCATTTGGCAGAAAATAGGTGAAAGTTGACATTATATAGGTCAAATTGGCTTGTGGGACCAGATGTTTGGTTGACTGTGTCCAATACAGAGGTGTTTCCATTATCTATTAGAATTCCTATTATGGAACGTCGGGACCTCCTGGAAAAAAGTTGACATTAGGGGGGAGTTTCCATTATACAGGGTGACATTAGACATTAGACAGGTTCCACTGTAAATGGACAACAATTTTTTTCGACTATAAGGCTATGAGGCATGCTTAGAGTTCAGGACAAGGGAATAATTCGGAATCCCGATCAGCGCCCAACAAAGTTCGACGATTTAATTACATGATAGAATTTAGAATGCTCCTCAACGTAAAGGAGTTCCTCAAGGCTGTTGTTCTCCTGTTGAGAACAATAGCCTTGAGGAACTCCTTTATGTTGGGGAGCATTCTAAAATACGGGCCAAAGTTTTCTTCCAGAATGAAATGGTCCATGGACCATGTGCTCACCTGTGGGTGAATGTCCCAGAAGAACAGGTGACAATTGCGCATTCGGTTTTACGCACATAGCGGCCAAGCCAAGAATCGAATTGGGCTGAAACTTGAGTGTCATATGGTCATATGACCTACGGGAATATGTATAACAAGTTTCAGGTCAATAGCCCCTGTGGCCACGAAACATGCCACCTAACGGCAAAATTGTTAACTTTGACTCTGTTACCTTGAAAAAAGGTCACATCTAAAACTCGTATTATATATCATGTAGCCTACGTGTAACTCCATTTGGCGTACGTACGGTAAAAATTTGGTGAGGAACCGACGAACGGTTAAAGTTGAATCGCACTTAAAAAGTTTTCAGTGTTGGCCCTCTGTGGCCGGTTGTTCAAAGCACCGATAGGCCTAGCAGCTATCGGAGGATAAACGTGTCAACTTTATGTACCTATAGCATTTCGGTTGTTCAAAACAATGATAGGCCTATCTTTTAACTGCTGATAAATCACCGATAACTTAAATTTAACCCAGCACTTCGGGTACCAGTACCGATATACTGTGGGTAGGCTAAGAGTTACCGGTATCGGAGGAAAAAAAATGGCTGCTTGTCTCCATCTCTCTCAGAAATTCCCACTTCTGACCCTAGGCCTAAATCTTGTGAAAATATCCCAACCTCAGTTGTGTGGACAAATTTTATATCTCGCATCTCTTAGGCTTTGGTCTAATCAACTGAACTTTCTTCAAGCCCATGTTTAATTTATTTGTCTTTGAAATTAATTCACTAGACCTACATGTAAGAGTGAGCATGGTGAGATGAGTCGGCAATGCCAGCCAGCCAATGTTGTCAGTGTAGGGCCAAGGCCAATTTTGCACAGCTAGGCCTAACAGGGCAGGGTATGCATAGGACTAGGCATTTGAATGGCATTGCCATCAAAATAGGCCTATTGTGGTAGGCCTAGATTGGGCCCATCAGTTTTTGACTGATCATGGTTTTATGACTTTGGCCAAAGTGTAACAAAATACCTACCAGCACAAGCAAAATTTTGTTAATTATGATGAAACAATACCTAGTTGGCCTAAGTACGAATTTGGCCTTAACCCATTTGTTCCAAAAATGTGACTTACTACGTATTTCTATTGGACGCTAGCCTTGTTCAAGTTCAGAACATTCCAGCTCCAGTAGTTAACGAGCTTCGGGCCAAAGCCCAATTTCGAGGATAGCCACCTGGTGGCTGTAATTGAAGTCCGATCGGGCCGAAATTCGCCACAGACATACATGTTCAGGGTACCTATATACATCATCACACCTAATTTGAACAATCCAGAGCAAGTAGCCACGAAACGTGCCACCTGACGATGAAATTTCGAACTTTGACCTCTGTGACCTTGAAAATTACGTCAAATCAAAACCCCGGGTGGTATGTCGTGTATCCTCATAAGGCCCAAGCCAGGAATCAGATCATTGGGTGATTCCATGCCAAATCACACAGACAACAGAAAAATTGTTGCACTACCTCTTAGATTTGCTTCAAATAATTCCTAAATAAGCCTAATGATGCCAAATGAAGACATCCAAAATTTCAGCTCGATATCTTTAACCGTTTCCGAGTTATGGGTCCTTGAAATTTGGGGGCCATGCCCACTTTGAAATGGAGTATTCATTGTAAGCTTTCCAGGGGAACCAAATCATTGGCATTTGAAGGACTATAGAGCTGTAAATTGCTACCTGGCCTAATTCTGTGTCGGGTCTGGCTTTCCATAGCCTGTCTGGCGTCATATATGTGATGGGGACAATGGTTTGGTCAAGATTAACCCTTTAATATCAACATTTGAATGAACACCAAAAATATTTTATGATTTGGTGGCCCACATTTGTGGGGTTTCTGGCATACTGGATGGTTACAAATGATGTTTTCATCATATCTGGGTGCATGTGTGTGGATTCTGAGAAATTCAGGCCACATGGGCCCAAAAACCACTCCGGCCAAAAATGGGCCAAATTCGGGCCACTGGTTGACCCGGTAGCCAGAGGGTAGGACCCCTGAGCTTTTTACAGTATCATCTTTTATCTCTTCTAAAACATTGAAGCAAAGAAAAACTTTGTTTTTCAGGTTCCTTCTTCTTTCTTTAATTTTTTTGAAAATTGGTGGTTTTTGCAATTTTGCCGGAAAAATTCTAAGTCCGGAAAGTAGGTCAGTGGTGATTACTGAAGGAAATCTTGCGCAGGTAATCTAAACTCACTCAAATACTTCAAATTCTCATTTGTTCAGTAAATTTTCACATGAAAATGCCAGAAAGGCAACTAAAGTGTCTCATTAACCCCTTAGACCATGAGACAAGACCAGGAAAGGGTGCTATTTCTTAATTTCCGTGGTCAAGTCCTCATAACTAAAAACTAGGGAAATAGTGATATGAGGCTTATTTCTTGCACACTTTGCAAATAATAGATTGATATTTCATTTGTGATGAGAAATTGTCATAGATATGACATTGTTGAGAAGAAAAGGATGATATTTTGCGTTATAACTGACCCCGGCAGCTTCAGTTCACTATGAGTAGGCTATTACACTAGGCGACGTTAAAGTTCAACTGTCAGTGGCTAAACATGACATGGACAGCATATATCACACAATATTGGCCTATGTATGTCATAATCATGCTGGATAATGGGATTCCCAATGATGGGAGACATCCTTGGTGGCGTGGGCCTGTTGAGGAAATTTTGCAATTTATAAACTTGAACTGGGGAATCGACCGCCATGACCGCCATCTTGAAAATGCAACAAGTAGTCCCGAAATTTTCCATGATGCCTTGCGTGCGCGGTGACAGGTCGGTGAGGAATGAGCGCCACCTGTCGTGACAATGGGAATCAGATCGGACCGAAACTTGGTGTCATAGGTCATCTGACCTAGGGGTAGGCTATAATAATGTACCAAGTTTCAGATCAATAGCCCCGGCGGTTACGAAACGTGCCCTGCTAACGGACGACGACGACGGACGCTCGCCCACGACAAGAGCTCACCCCAGGTGAGCTAAAAAAGGCCTGGTAATGAACAATGTGTACCAAACCAAAATGCATTCTATTTTACATGTAGGAATCTAATCTAATTCAGTACCGATTGAAGACCCAAGTACCTTTTATACCTCCACTGAATCTTTCTGGATTCGATGAGTTTTTTTTCGAACGCTTAACTGGAAATCTTGTGGCACTTCAGATTTCCGAAACGGCCCCTGTTTTTAACTTTTTAATTTACCACTGGGCGAGCAGAAAACTCACTCTCACTAACAGATACACTGTTCCCATTGTAAACGGTATATGTCATTATGCGTTTGTCTCGAAATATTTTTTCCAATTGGTCAAGAATTCTGTCGGTTTGTTAGTTTATCACCTGTACAATATAAAGAATGGTACTTTTTCTGGAACCGTTGTTATACCCGATAATGACGTCTGTTCGAAAATCAGCAAGCTCAGTTCTGAGTGGTTTGAGTCGACATTCTTCATCTCTTGTCGTGTACAAGGTGTTTTCAAAGCCACAGTCTATAATGTTACAAAGATGTCTCAAGCTTATTTACTCGACAATCGAAAAGCTTTGCCTTCCGCCTTTATTTATCGCTTTTTTCGTGGCATAATTGCTTCTATCAAGATCAGGAAGTACGTGTATTTAGTCATGTTTGGTCCCCGAAGGGGATACCAACCAGTTACGTACAAAATAAAACATCTTTATTGGCTCCGTAAAAGCAAACCCTCATTGGGGTTCTTACATTGGTCGGCTGCGTGTCTCCCCTGCGTGATTGGTGTTCCATCTTTTAAGGCAATTTGTTTTCGAAAAAATCTTATTCCGTTGCATGGCCTTATCAAGTCTTCATGGGGGAGAAACTCATTTGATGAAATTCAAGTCTTTTTCCCTCGAATCGATCCTACAGAAAAAGCATACTTCACTTTCAATGCAAAAGACGGGGTAGCCATTCACATTATACGACGAAAAGGTACGAAGGAAATAATCTTGATATCAGTTGACATATTTGGGGCGGTACCTCAACGTGTTAACACTGTTTGGTGAGGACTCGGTCATAGAGGTAATATTAGACACTCGGTATAGGCCTGCTGTTAGTTTTATAGTTGATTACTTTCGTTGATAGTGTCAGCAAGTTCTGTGGAAAATGCATTAGCCTATTTTTTGGACTCAGATGTCTCCCTAACACAACCAAGGACTCGCTGGCTGGTTTAACAAACATTAAAATCCGATTTTGGCCCACTACAACTGTCTAATGCCGTGATTTTTCGCGGTGCGACGGAATAATGCTCATCTTTCTGCAGCACTACCCATTCCTGCAGGTACCAGTCAGTCTAGGATGATTTGGGGCAATTTAATCACGATTTCTGTCCAACTACTGGAACGATTCTTTTCATATTGTGCAGAACAGTTGCAACACTTTCGTGTGGATGGGCCGCGAGTTGCCAGCTCCGCATCTGTCTTCGGCCAAGGTAAGGGCACTGAAAAACTACTAAAGCCCATAATATTTAGGGACTTTCTTCCATATGTCTTCGGCATCTACATGTACTTCGTGGTCTTATTCCGCATGATGCCACCGGACGGGTAATGTGATAGTATGTGTATATTTTTGGAGTGAAGAACCACAATCTGAGAGAATGACAATGGGTGTGGAGTTGACCTCCACTTGAAATTGCTGAAATTTAGGGTCAGAGGTGGATATGGATGGTAATTCTCCTATTGGCTGTATTGTGCCCCCTACAAGAAAAGAGGTCAGGGCCCCAAAAATGAGAAGAATTTTGAAAAAGAAGGGCAAATTGGTCAATTATTATGGCTGGCTGAGTCACTGTGCTAAAGTATTAATGATGGTAAATGATCTGTCGACACTCCAGGTGTTTTCTAAAATTAATTACCACCTGGCGGCAATTTGGATAACCTGGTGGATCCCATCTTTGTATTAGCGTAAGAAATGAAGACTAACGACAGTTTTTGGGACTTAAAATTTTATCGAAGAGAGTACGACTAGGATCATTTATTCAACCTCTTACTAGAGATATGGAAGGGACACATTTTACTTTCTGCCCTTTCGACGGCTCTCTCCAATGCCTCATTTCAGAAAAAAATCAGCATAACGCCGACATTTCAGGTCAGTTGATAGGCCTACAATGTAGTCATAGGGTGGAAGATGTTACTTTCATTTGTGAGAAATTCATGCTTGCCATTGAGTCACATTTCAGACAATAGGCAAACGATGATGCAAACATTGCCTGCCTTCTTTACAATTTCGTGGTTGTAAAGTTCATTTTTGATGTGTATAGCTAGCCACACACCAGGCTGCAATTTTTTTTCGAAAGGACACACAACGTTTTGGAGCTACCTGATTGGTGGACCCAATGATGACGCACTTTGTCACTTGTCAACGTTTCTATCCACTCACATGCTAGACAACATTACCATGAGAGGAGCACCTGTATGGGACTTGTTTAAAATTTTTACTTCCAGGAATTTTGAAATATGATCTTAATCCCTTTATGAATATGTATTTGTTTCCATTAAGTAATTGGTTCCAAGTGATTACGTAATACATGTATATTTTCCTTTTTTAAATTGCTTTCAAACGCAACTAGATGACACTTTATCATTATGCCAATACACCATGGCACTCAAAGTAGTTGCCATTCCACTTGAGAGTTTTCTCTGGCGAGGCGGCTTTCTATGGGCAGCTGAACTAATGAGCAGGGGTCTGTTTCATAAAGTGACTTTAAGCTAATGGAACCTTTAACCAAATGGAAAATGCATTGAAGTTAATGGAACCATTAGCTTAAAGTCACTTTATGAAACAAGTCCCTGTTCTTTGTGCCATTGGTCTCAGTAGGCCTTTTTACACGGGCCAGGTGGGTTCCGCATCGAGAGTGGATCGAGGAGGGTTGATCTTTCCCTGCGTAAAAGTGAAATAAGTGATCTCCACGTTCCTCGGGCGAGTTCAGTTCGCCGCGTGAGTCTCGGGACGGTGGCGGTAGGTGCAGGCCCGTTATTCTCTCGTGTAAAAGAGAACCGAACTTCACCGGCCTCGGGTGGGACCACTGCAGAGTGACGGCACTGGCTTACTTGCTTAAGTTACATGTGAAGAAATCGCGCGCGAGATTTCTCATGCACTGTTCGTGCTGTTGGAGGCGTAGTTTGTCGATTTTTAGCGATGTTGTGTAGCCTACTTACGATAATGGGAGCAGTCAGCCGCGCATATTGCTAACAGATGGCAGCACAGTCTTAGCGGACCAAATGTACAGGAAATCTATTATGATCGCTGCTCGATCGATAATGGCTGGGTCCGCTAGATGCATTGAATTGGGCCCTAGTGACATCTAGTGGTCAACTCGCTGACAGCTCCTATTGTAAACAATGTCGAAACGTTGATGCACGTCATCTAGTGCCACGCATTCGAACTAGATCGAGGCCAGTGGCCGAACGCGCACCGTGTAGAAGTGATCAATCCATCCTGACCGAACCCGCCCGAGGAGAGTTGAGGTAGGTTTCCTCGAACCCGCACAGTGTAAAGAGGTCTATTGTTTGCCGAAAGCAGTTACCCATTTTGAGCCAACTTCCTCGAGATAACTCTCCCATGGATAAGCCCCTTATGAGAACAATTATGGGAGAGATGTTTGCCCAAGTCAGGTCCTCGTCATGTTAAACTATTTTTACTTAGACCTATTCAGGGTAGTATTCGTGAGGCTGGTTAGACTTATGGAAAAAGCAGTCATCAATCTCATTGGAAATATCATGGCAAAGTTGACATGGAGTCGACGTCGTCATCATATAAAAATATTGAATTGAGAACCGAGCGCGAATTCGGCATTATTGGTTCTATAGACAATATTGGGCGATTTTTATGTAATGCAGGAGGAAACCGGAGTGCCCGGAGAAAACCTGCGCTGTCAAAGAGAGTCGCCCTCTCTATCACATGAGACACGGACCCGACCGGGAATCGAACCCGCGACCTCAGAGGTGACAGGCGCCGATGTTTCCATTGCGCCACTCTGACAGCCATCATATCACCCTCATTAAATATGATGTGGCGCATTAGAGGTAGGCCTATGGCCAATAAGTGTTCTAAAAGGTTCGAATAGGGAGCACCAATTGGTCACATGATGACTTATAGAGCAGACGTGACACTATAGAGGCTCATTGTTCGAGAGATACGGTTCACCAAGCACGGCCAATCACACGTTGAATCGTCAAGAATAGTAGGTGGTATCTGTGTACTATCAGTTCAAACCCACGCGTATATTCTCGCGCGGGCTGCGCGATCGGTGTTCCCTATTGATATGTCGTTTGGAGCCAACACCACAGATTAACGCAAAGAAACGAAGTAGGTAAAACTCACCGATCATTCATCTGCACGAGGCATATTTTAGTTTAAGGTTCTAGCCAGGATAAAGCTTACATATGTATAATAAAAAGGCCAGAAATTCAGGATCCTTGAATGCTTGGAGCTGAGAAGAATATATAATGGCCGAAAGGCGAGAACTAGGCACTTGATCGTGCCTTCTAATAAAGGACAACAATATCAAGAACGAAATCTGATCGCAACATGGATCTGTTTTTCTTAAATTACAGAATACATCTTAGGGTGGCTGTCGGTGGGTGTCAGAGATATTTTCACTCCAGAGATGGTCTACATGTACCATTCAATATCACGAACTATGCTCTCGCTATGTTTGCCACATAACGTTCGCA
This sequence comes from Notospermus geniculatus, assembly GCA_002633025.1. Classification (NCBI taxonomy): domain Eukaryota; kingdom Metazoa; phylum Nemertea; class Pilidiophora; order Heteronemertea; family Lineidae; genus Notospermus; species Notospermus geniculatus. The sequence goes on from NMRB01000136.1 coordinate 37,012, forward strand.
CCATACGTTGTTGCTATAAACACACACAAAGCGTTCTGAGGATGTAAAAATGTTGGAAACCAAGTTCGTCGCTCGCCAGATGTCATCAGTATTCTGATGGAAGCGAGAAAATTACATGTCCTTTCAATTCACTACACAACCAAAACATGGTACTAACCAAAAATATCACTCTCGCTGCCGCTATTATCCAATCTTTCCCTGCTATGGAGCTAGCCATAACATTCTTCAGTGCTTTGCTGCCAGTCTTCATCATCATCATGGGGTTAGCAGGAAATACTATGTCTCTGCTCGTCACGACAAGACGAGAAAACCGCCGTATCAGCACCTGTGTCTACATGGCAGGCTTGGCGGTCGTCGACAGTGTAGTCTTACTAAATGAGGCAGTGTATACTTTAATTATAATATACAACGTTCTTGAAGGACAAGTCGACGTCTTAAATTATCTGCGGTAGGTTTTCTATGTTTAGCAGCCGAAAATGACTTACATAGACCATTCCAACAAAGGTGGTGGCCTACACGTACAATCATGTACCACATGTGATTCTCCCACTTGACGTTGTGGCCAATCCCTGTCCAAGCATGATACAACACTACTAAACACAATCTCTCAGACAATTTTTTCAACCTGAACTTTTGTACCCATGGCCCGCCTGACCAGCTTAGCATACCAGCAGTCATTGAATGATATTAAGCTTCTGTTGGCCCGCAATCATTAGCCCTGTTTACACAACATAAAAAACCCGTGTCGAATCCGGGTTTTTTCTGTCCACACCTGTTAAAAACGGGGTGTAATAATCCCCTCCGAGCTCGAACGGTTTTTGGAGGGCTTAGGTCCCCGTCACAAAATTTGAGTAGTCTTGACGGGCACAGGGCCTCAGGAGGGATTTTTCACAGCCGGGCTAGACCCGGGTGTCAAAAAACCCGGGGATTTCTATGTAGTGTAACCACGGCTTTTGTTGGAAAGGTAATCCGAACCCAACGTGTTCGGCCTATATGCTGAGTGGTGATCTGTCGTGCGTGCGTGCGTTCATGCTTGCGTCCGTAAATTTGTATAGGCTTTCGTCTAAACTTACGAACATATCCCATTTCCACTCATTTTGACCTCGAGTGTGTTACTGCTTGTATCTTTGTACCCTCTATATGCCGATCAAAGAGTGGCCTCATGTAATTGCCAATATGGCCGCCAAGTGGCCATCTTGTCGTATGTACTTGTGCGATTTGTTGCTTTTGCTCTGACCATGAAAGCGACAGCCGTGAGTGACTGTCAGCAGGACAATTCCACGGTCTCAGACGTGACATTGTTTTACTTATTCAGTGCTGTTTCTGCAAACTTTGGAACCACAGAAAGATGTAATACCCTGCATCATGTCAGGCTCTTGTCTTTCTATGCCCCTGGTATGATTTAAGTTCATTGTGATTCATAATTAGTGCACTATTTGCTAATTAGTTGCGTCACGGACGTGACATTACATGTAGTTGCGTCACGGACGTGACATCGTACAAGTCACGTCCGTGACGCAACTAATTAGCAAACAGTGCACTAATAATGAATCACAACGAACTTCATTCATACCAGGGGCATAGAAGGACACAAGCTTGACATGATGCAGGGTACTTAATGCTCCTTTGGTGCCATGAGTTGCAGAGACCGCACTGAACAAGTAAAAAAATATCACGAATTTTACCGTGGACTTGCCCAGCAGCCATATTATTTGAATCTCAAACAGCCATATTTGAAGCCAAAATCCCACGAACCTGTCACACACTGCGACTGTTTAACCCTTTCGGGACTGGGCGATGTTGGAAAGTGTACAATTCGTAACATGAATCTGTGATGTTTCTACAAAAACGCGCCTAGCTCCCTAAAATTGCAACCAAAACTGGCGACAAGGCACTCATTCTGGAGGCAACTAAATGGGCCACGATCTCATGGAGGTTTGCTTCTTTCAAAATGTCTGTGAGAGAAACAGGCCAGAGCCGAAGATGCAAGTTGTGAGGAAATAGTCGCGTTCTGCCTACTTTTTCGTCAGGTTTCCAATATTTAAACGTCTATATCTCGATAACCGTTGCTCGTACGCGTCTGAAAATTGGTCAAAATGACTTTTTTCTACTCTTTCTTTTGGCGCCAGTCGCGTGGTCGTAGCTGCTTCCGTTCCGGAGATGTGGCCATTTTGTCACAACATGTCAGATTTGCACTTTGGAGTCTGTCAATCTAGGCCCCGGGACAAACGTTAAAATGCAATTTTAGCCAGGTTTCTTCAATCAGAGCAAAATCGCGTATTGAGAGGGGGGGGGGTAGTCT